>CADDXX010000704.1:0-64417 GCA_902810485.1 Alauda arvensis
AGTCATTGCTATTAGATAACACCATTTAATCTAWTTTATTCTGTTGTTTCACTTCTACAAAATATTGGCTTGCAAATAAAWATAGAATGAGAATGAGTGCCAGGAACTAATTCCAGAAACTAMTAGTTTCCTTTAATTTGAAATTATTACTAGATCTTGCTTCCTGGCACAGAAACACAAGTGGATTTCAGAAATGAGGTGAATAATTTAGTTCAGATAGGATAGTAATCCAGATATGAAATATTTTCAAAAGAAAGGAAAGTTCAGTTTCATGGTGACAGTCTGCTGGATCTGGAAGATGAGAATTTTRTGTAACATGTTAGGTAAGACTTAAACTCTGAAAACATATTGATTGATGTCAATTATATGACATCTTGAAAGCATAAAGTAGAGTGCCATTTATCAAAAAAGGGCTTCAAAGCTCCAGTGACTCCCAGAGAATCTAGACCTATCCTCTCAAAGAGAGCAGTGATGCAGAACCATTATATCCAGCCAAACTTAAATATAAACGTGAATTATAATACCTGCAATGCAGACATTCTAGGGAGCAGCAGTGTGAGTAGATAATCAKRGCAGAAAACACTGAASACTACAACCTAATCTATACTTAAAGCCAAAATAGCTCACAGGGTGAGAGAGGTTAAAGCACTCTAGCTTTACAGCCAAAAATGCATAAGAGAGTGCTATTACAAATATCACATTATCYATCTCTTGCTTGTTAAACTGATGAGTCACACTTTTTAAATCCAGGCTTTAAAATGAGACCAGAAAAAAAATCATTATGCACTCTCTTGATACTGAAAGGCCAGGTTGTATCAATTAATGTACCAGTTTKTAGAAAAGCTGCAATAGGCTGTTATTCCACTTAGACTTTGGAGACACAGACAGATGTTCAAGCGTCCAGTAGCTTCACCATCATTTGTTACCTAAGTTAAATTCCTTTACAGTTAAATTTCTATCCATTCATGATTATTTTCCTGTGGCATTTTTGTTTTAGTCTAYATCAGCAGAAAAACCTGAATAGTGTTTGTTTCTCTAATAATTGTAAAACCTAAACAACAGACTGAGTCTCAGGTTTCCATTCAATATCGTTAATATAGAAGCGTGTGTTTATCCTCAGAAAATTAACTCTCTAGCTTGCTTTCATTATGTAGTCTGTCTTGAGCCTTAGAAAAAAGAGGTTCTCACTGCTGCCTGTGTGCTTCTGAAACTAAAAGCACCCACAGAATTATTTGTTGATCAGCATTAAAGTAGAGCCATGATGACTCCAATCTGCAAGACCATTGTTTAGAGAGGGCAGGACTCCCTGTGCACAGAGCACAGCACCCTGCACTCCCACATGTGCCATGYCCAGTATTCTGGGTGCAGTGAAGCCATCCTCCTAGGAAAAGTAACATGGGCAGAACAGTGAACAGAGGAGAAGAGCATCATCTCTTCACAAGGAGTAACTAATCAATATCTACAGAAGGTGATTCATTTGCATGAAGGGAATCCCTGGAGCTCCTCTTGCAAGGTACAAAGGAGTATATGTACTGATACGTGGTAATCATTGAAGACTATCAGTGAATTTCAGGTTAGTAAGTTTGATTTGCTAAGAGYACAGCTAAAACATAATCCAGATAATGAAGGTCTGAAAACTTAGTTGGTCCCCTCCACAAAATTAGCAGCTATGATCTCTCAGTCAAGCTGTTGCTTACTTGAGCAACATCTGTTTCCTGAACTCTGTAATCAACAATGAACTTAGTCAACCTAGAAATTTATAAAACTTTCAGGTACTGTCACAAAAGCACATATTTTTGCAAGCATATTAAAAAGCCAATTTGTGACATAGCAATAAACACAGGGCTACATAGAACAATGATACAGCAATTACGATTTACACTAAAAATAAATACCTCCCARTGGTCCTACTGTGTCCTCTTCAAGTCTTCAGGCAACTTTCCAGCTCTCAAACTTCTAATACAAAACATAATTTCCTAAAAAAAAATAAGCAAACTGTCAAAGCCAGCAAATTCATGATTTACAGGCACATTACAAACACCTCTGGAAAAACAACCCTTCTGCCTTGTATCTCTAACAAGTCAATATTGTCCTTTGTTTTTGCTACATAACCTATGCTTTGGCATAACTTCCCTCTCTAGAAGGACTTTTGAGAGATTCTTCAGAAGCAAGACTTCAAAGTTTTCTTTCTACAAGCTCCAAAAGAAGTAACTCACAATATGTGTCTGTACCTTAACAGGATTTTCAGCTAATTCATTAATGACTGACATGATTTAATTTTTTAGCACAAACAAGTGATAATCTGATTCAATTTACAACTAACATTTCAGCAGGTAAAGCACTTGTTTCTCCTGACTTGTTAGAGGGAATTTACAGATGTGAACTCTCTAAATGGTGCAATTATCCTGTAAATCTGAAGACAAGCTCAGGTGAGTAGCTGTGTTACCTATCACAAAGTTGCCCGGTTTAAGTAATCTGGAGTTTGATAAACTAGCACAAACTCATGTGTGACATTAAATGTACCAYCCATGCTCAGAAACAAAAGCCAGTCTAAGGATTTACCCTTACACTGTAGTCACAGGCCAATGAGTTTATGCCAGCACTTATTTTAGAAAAGGTGAGAACTCACAAAGCCCTACACTTCCCGTCCTCTGGGGAGATCAGATTTATCTTAATTGAACACAAGATGGCAGAGCTTCCCACCCAATGGAATGAGCACAGCTCTTGGAAAGTTTGGGTTGTACCTCCTTTCCTATTTTAAAGGTCTGTCATCTACCCCTGCAATGACTCATGGGAATGTCAATGTCTTCGAGTGACCTGCTGTGAAATTAGAATTTTGCTGCCATGTCTGATCACCTAAGATAAAGRAAATTTTATTATAAGCCAAATTCTCACCCTCTCATCCATTCCAATATCAGAGTTTCTTTCATCAAGCCAACCAGCTGGCAATTTAGATGAATTTAAGAACAGCAAAAAAAGGAGGAATTGTTCAAGGTTTTATATATATATATTTCAATCTGCTTCTAAGATTTCTTAATAAAAGTCTCTGTTTTATTTTTGTAAATTATGCAATATAATTTCTTTGGTTGCAATGCTATGTAAACTCTTTGAGACAGTAACAGGATCCAGGTGATCAAGATTTTATTCTTAATGGTCTGATAAAAGGAAGAGCATCTTTTCTCAGTGAGTTGTTTGCTCATCTTAGAAATACCACTATGTGAAACAATGGGAAAAAAACAAATTACTAACRTGGAACACTGTGAGAATGGAATATTAGTATATCAGCCAAAGCATGCATGATAAAGTAAGTTGAATGATTCAGTCAGAAAACCACATGGTAACAGCAATTTTACTTTAAGATTAGCAAATTGGTTACATTCTCTGAACACCTACCACTCATAATTTCAGATGGATCCTATTTTAATTCWATACATTTTCATGTTAATTCTTTTGATTCCTGAAGACATTTTCCAAAAAGCCTAAGATTGTACCTAGTTTTAGATGTCATTGGAGTAAAAAGATCACATCATTGCAGATCCTTTTCAGGCAGAGGAAGCAAAACTGATGATAAGAAAGAAAAGTATATTGCATAGRCAAATTTCCAAGATTATGCTCATTCAGTTAGTCACTAGGGTAATTTGTTAGTCAGAGCTGAATGACATCAAAATAAAAATTGTAATTAAAATTTATCAGATATTTCAAGCTAAAAAAGAGGTGATACTATGAGAAAAAATCTATTAACAGGTAGAAGAAAGATATAGAAGACAATATTATGTCTTGATTATTAAATTGTACTTCTCTACATAAAAAATCATAATATGTAGAGCTTTTTTATTTATTTAGCATAAATTTTGAAAATAACTGATTACATCAAGGGCAAAAAAAAAAATTGCACATTAAACATATGTTTAATACAAATTAATGGAAACATTTCACCACACTTGAGAATTTAAAAGATTATTCACTCATTAATATTTATTTGATGCTACCCAAGGCAAAGAATGCCATTCACTATGACAAAGCAATTTTGACCAAAGGGTGAATATTATTATTACCTTCACCTATCAATATTTTCTTCTTCCTAACTTTCAAGTTAGTTTGTTGTTATAACTGTCAAAATTTGAAAAAAAAGAATCTTTGTTTTGATCTGATCTCTGAGCACAGGTTATCAATAGGTAATGACAACACGAACATGAGGGACCACTTTGTCATTCAAAAAGTTTGGTTTTGTGACCTTGGTACAGAGATTGAGAAACTGAGATGCTAAATCAAACCTTCCTAGAGTCCTTTCAACGAGGTGTGTGGATTAGCTGGTGACCCTTGTTAGCTAGAGGGAAGATTTCATCACCGTAAGAAACAGTTGGCCTTTTCTGACTGTGGGTGACAGCATCTTAGTGAYCACTTTGTCCTTCTCTATGACAGGAACTGAATTCAGAGACTAAACAAGCAAWGAACTGTTATAAATTTGTTTCCTGCTTACAAATGCAAAGGTTCAATTCAGCAGTATAAATGGGTACTTTACACACATTTTCTTTTTTTTCTTTCTCAATCTCTTTCTCTCCTTTTTTATTTTCTTTTTTTGAGGGTTGTGTATGAGGAAACCGTTTATTTTAACCTGATTTAGGATAACGTGAGTTAACTCTGCAGCAAAACTTCAAACCCACCATTGACTCATCTAGGAACATGATTTTCCAGTACAAGGAAGGAAATAGTACTGTGACTCTCCAGAAGCAATTACATCCAATCCAGAATGAATAAAATCAAGGTCATTACAGGATTAAATTAAGCAAGTGGTTTTTCAGTTTTCTTATCATGACTCTATTTGATGGCAGTYTTTTCATCACTATTTCTCTGACATGTAGGTCTGTCCAGAAACATACTCAAAAAATAAATAGATATAAAACAGCATRGGCAGAGATTTTTAATACTTTATGCAAACCAAGCCATAGGTGTTTTATAAATACATTCCCATCATGTATCCAGTATATTTTATGGGAAATRTAGTACTTATGTAATTTAAATTATTTTAGTTACAGTAATAGAAAAAAGTAATGAAACTGCAGGTGCTGGTTTTGTCTWGGCTAGAGTTGATTTTCTCCACAGCAGCTGGTACAGGGTTATGTTTTKACTTTGTGTTGGAAACAGCGTTGATAATTCAAGTATGTTTTCATTATTTCATTACCCCATCCCAGTAGCTGGTATGGGGTTATGTTTGGGATTTCTGTTGGAGAGTGTTGATAATTCAGGGATGTTTTTCAGGGCTTTTCCTGCTTCACACCCCTCCCCACCAGTGAGGWGGCTAAAAGCACATTTAGGACAGCTGGCCCCAATTGACCAAAGGGATATCCCACACCAGATGGTGCCATGCTCAGCACATTAAGGTAGGGAATAAGGAAGGAGGGTGGGGAGATGTTCTCACTGATGCCATTTGTTTTCCCAAGGCACCCTTAGGGAGCAGCCCTGCTTTCCTGAGGATGGCTGAGCACCTGCCTGCCCGTGGGGCATGGTGAATGAATTCCACTGCTGTACTTTACCTGCTAAATTGTCCTTATCTCAACCCAAGAGTTTTCTCACTTTTGCTCCTCTGATTCTCCACCAGGGAGAGGAGGGAAATTGAGCAAGTAAATKTGYGGGGCTTAGTAAASAGCTGGGGTTAAACCACAACACTGGGGAGCCCCATACCAACAAATACAAGAAGAAGCTTGTATATAGGACTGACATATTTAAAGAAGTCTAACTTATTTGTCAGAAATTCTATTAACTGGATTTCTTTGAAGCAAAATAAATGGATGAATGATTTTATAACTGTGGAATCCTGGACCTATAAAGGAAAAGGTCTGGTGAACAGAATTACATGATTTTATTGGTGGTCTTAAGGCACAAGTAATAACCTAAAGTGAGTTTCCATACTCAGAAAGCTCATTTCATGCACTCTACAGTGCAGTCCATGTGACAGCTCATTTCATGCACTCTACTCTGCAGTCCATGTGACAGCTAACTTAAGAAATGGAATCTGTGATCCTTCAGAGAGGCAGCCATGTTGAGTGTACAGCTAGCAAACATGATAGAAAATAGGTCTAAATTACAGACTACTTGTACAGAGGTTCAAAAATAAGGCTCACAGTATCTTCACAATACCAGAATAGGCAGTTTTTCACTGTCCAAGAGAAGTAAATCCAAAAGCAGCATGGCTGCTGATACATGATATTTCTCAGAGAATTCCTTATACCCCTTAAATGGCATAAGGAATATACAATTTATATGCCACATGAAATACTAATATTTTGGAGAAAATCTAAACCCTTACCTTTCTCTTACTGAGATATTTCATTTCAAGCAACATTTGCTTTTTATTTCTGATCCACRCATTTTTACCTCCATTTATGCCAGGTTTTGAAATTGCATTAGATTACCTAGCTTGAGTTCCCAGAGAGGATTTTCTGTTAGAACTGCAGAAAAATGAAAATGGGGYCTTTCTATTAAAGTGTCATCACAAAGGAAGGAGAGAAAATAAATTTAATTGCACCAATAAATAAAAAAACCTATCCTGTAAAAGACAATTAATAAATTCCCTGTTACATTACATAGAAAACTGCCTAGAGAAAACTATTGCGAGAGTTTAATATGAAGGTCATATAGAATAATAATTTTATTAGAACATTTCTCCAATATTTGAATGAACAAAAAAGTGGACCACTTTTTTTTCACCTTCATTCTCAGTTGTAAATAAGGAATTTTTCCCCTTGTGTCTTAGCTTTGAGGTAGTAATAAATATTATAGATTACTTCAGAAAAAATCAGACCTGAAGTGGCTTTTATTAAGTATATCATATCATCTTAGCTTATATTTTGTCTCTCAAAAATTCTATATTATGTATTTTTTTTTCGTTTTAGACCCCCCAGGCTCTGCCCTAGCATTACTGGAAACTTTATGTGCTTGAGAGCTGGGATACATGTGCTGCACAGGAGTCTTCACAGTCTTTTGCAGCCTGCAGGGGTCATAATTTCTGTTATGCTTTCTAAGTCATCAAGACTGTATTATTTGTTCTCCAAATCAATGACAATCACCCTCTCCAGATTGTATTCTAATGCAGAACTAAAATTTCCACAACCATAATTCCCTCAGGAACATGCTTTCCTATTCCTATGATGGTGTCCTTCAGAACACACATTTTTAGGAGGAAAACTGAATAGCAAACAATTAATTTGTCAGTTCCCAGRGGAAAAGCTGCTTATTATCTGAAGAAGTAGATACAACAGAAGTGAAAGAGTTTGGCCTACTACTTTGGATACAAAAGGAATGCTATTGAAGATTTTATTTTCACAGATATACTGACCGTAACTACATTAAGAAAACTGTTAAGCAATACTGCATGTATTAAACTGCTCTAAGCAGTGGCTTAGGGCTAAGCCGAAACTAATCATGACAGTAGCTCTATTATTAGATTCCTATGTTGATATGACAGTTTGCASTGCACTGGCTATCACAATTCCAAGAATGAATGTGAAAATTTTTCTGCCATTAAAAATGTCTTTCACTGCATAATTACTGACCTTTAAAATCAATCTGTTTTATTCTAATACAGAAGTGAAACCTAAAACCTGGGCCACCAGGAGTATGTGTGTAGACTAAATGGGAGTGGTAATTAGAGAGTGATTGCACAGCTGCTGAATAGGGCTCCTTGTTTCTTTGAAATAGAAGTATAATGTAGGATGTCAATTACATTACAATTACAAAGAGAAGACAAGYGATAATCCTAGCATTTGGCTGTTAGCGTTCGTTTGAAAGACTTCCTTTTCCCACTGGAAATTGTAACATGCTTCAGTGTGCACGGGAATATATTATGTGGGTGACAAATGACTGAAGCAATGCGAGGATTTCTAGCACAGCTACCTTTACCTTTCTGTGCACACGCACACACAAACACACACAAATTCTACATTTGTTAGCAGTAGAGATGACAATAACAATCCTTTGGAATTTGGCAATAAAGCTAACAAAGTATCCCACTGGGAAASCTATGTTAAAACATTTCTTTCCTCTCTAACATGACTTTTTTTTTTAATTTTTCCAGAGCCTGGTACTATTGAAACCCATATGACACCTGGATCACTGCTTTTCCTTACCTCATCTTATTTCTACCAGTGTAAAAGAATTCACATTGCTGAATTACTAATGAGAAATAATCCATGAAGACCAGTGTCTGTATATGTGTCTATGCAAAACAACAGAGATAGGGCTATGACATCTGTGGTTTCCTACCTTTAAAACAGGCATAATACCTGAACAATTTAGTCTGAATGTCTTCAACAATGTGAAAGCAAGTTAATGAACTATTTATGGGTATATAGCAGTTATTTACACAGTAGAAAGGTGCACTGGYTTGAAAGCAAAACCAGTGAGAGACTAAGTCAGAAATACATTTAAATAGGAAAACTATAAAATAAATATAATAGTAAAAGGAACAAACAAAAAGACCCTTGGCAGAGTCAGAATACAGCTTGACATCCTGTTCATTAGGATAGTGGGTAGCAGTCCAAATAAAGCAGTCTTGTTGAAGCAGTGATCCTGTAGAAACATCTGGCAGCTCCTGTCCTCTGGGAACCCAGTCAGTGGTTGTGCTGTCCCAACCCCCAGATTATATCCAGGTGGGAATGCTTGGCTCCTCCCCACTGGGCAGAGCATCTCACAATGGGCTGATATCATTCTATGAGTCACACAATGGGTCCTTGGTTGCCCATTAAGCAGAGACAGCTCCCGAGGGGAGTTACCTGTGAGTCATTGACCAGCGCATTGATGGGCCATTAACAGCAGATAGTCCTGAGGGAGGGGGAAAGGAAAACACTGCCCCACCTGGTTCCAATAACCCATGGAGATGGTAATAGAATACATACTTTGGGCACATCTTACATTGCAACCTAAGACAAAAGGCAAGACTAAAATGATATAAGGCTAAGCATCAATTTCTTCAAGACCCAAACAAAGGCGTTTGAGAAATGATTGTTGGTGACTGATAGTAGAGAGGTCAGCAGGGAAGTGTTGGCTTCCTTCATTCATTGGAAATTRCTCATCTTGCAAACCTGAGCTAAACCTCTGACTGTTTTTTTTTTTTCCCCTTCATGATGTTATATCATTCCTTCACTCTGCTTTTTCCTGAGTTTCTGGCTTACTAATACCCCCCCCACGGGGGCTCAATAAGCCCCCGTGTCTTTTTATTTCCTTCTGTTGCATGTCTTTAACCTATTAATTCACTTTCAGCTCAAGACTATTTTCTTCCTCTGAARCAGCAGTTTAAAGGTACCAAACTGAGCTTCACTAAAGAGAGTCTTGTTCCTGGACAGCTGAACCCTGGGCTGTCAGCTGCAAAGGGGAKCAGCCAGTCTTTGGTCATTACCCACATTTGCTCTGGTGCTGATGTGAGATGACAGCTTCAGGGAACTTACACTGYTGAAAGTTATTAACACAAATACTGCACATTTACTATGCACTCTGTAGTAGAGACAAGATTTTTGGAGGTTACTGGGTGGGTACCTTTCTATATCTACCAAGCTTCACTTGTAGAGAAAACTAAGAATCTACCGACTGTGGTAAACTAAAATATAATAGATGTCTACCTGCAGAAATGAAAATGGTGAATGAATCCCATGAATACTGTTGGCCTGTTAGAACCCAGTGTCTTCAATTCTAATATTTTGTAATGGTGAACAAGGTAGACAGAAAGTTCACATGCCATACAGAGCTTACATCTCTATTAGATGTATTGATTCTATGTATAAACAATGGATTACATGATGTGCTTGTTTTTCATTTCTGGACTGCAGCAAAAGTTAATTTGAATTTAGCAGAAAAACAGGGAACAAAAGTATGCTGGTTCAATGAATCACTTAAAGGATATAAATATATTGTTTGAAAAGTACATATGGTTTTCAGATGACAAAAATGTACGGGAAAAAAGACTTACTGGTGTAAGTGAGACAGCACCAGCTGCATCAGAGCCCTGTAGCTAGAAAGTAACATTTGGATCATCATAATTTATAAAGAAAAAAAATGACTTGAACATTAGACAGATTTTCTGGTTCTATAAWCAGGGACATAGAGCAATACTGAAATCAGAAATGTATGTGCATTAGTTTGTCCTGGAACATAACAGTGTGCATAGGAAGGGATTCTAATATTAGAATTACTATAATTACAGAATGTTTTTTTCACATAATGTACACTGTTCATTGTATCAGTTCTTCCATTGCTACTAAACTCAACTAGAATTTCTGGAGAATGGCTGCCTAAAGGTGAGGCATTGACTGCAATTGGGGTTTATTTCTTAGGGCTCAYTTCCATAGAAATAATTTGCCCAAACAGAATCAAGGCATACTTTGGGATTCAAATATTTAGTTTTCTTACAATGGAATAGAACAGAAATGTAAAAGAGGCATAATTTGAGAGAATTCTGCAGAGGGGGGACAGCTCTGGAGAGCTCTRTGGCCCCATTGCCCAGGGGCACCCATGCCAACAGCACACAGGTGAGAACAGCCAAGCACGGATCAGGCATTCGTGAGCAACAACTGGGCATTATCTTATCTATGAGAAGATAAGGTATTTGAGGTAAAAACAAAAAGCTCAGAAGGATCTATGTCCCCAGTGCCTGAGAGACCCAATGCAACTGTTGGACACATGAAGATGAAAGAGCTGAGACACAGAGGGTACCTTTGTGCATTCCTGCAGCCCATGGCACTGCTGGAAGGCTGCTTTCTGTTAAACTGYCAGCACTGCACAGAGAATAGAAGGAAAATAAAAGAGGTTTTCAGGACAGATACTAAGTAAGTTTTTTTGGAGTCTGGATAATTTGCTTTACAATCCCATTCCATTTTACYGACAAAGCAACAAGATGCAGATGYTGGAAGTTAAAGTCAGGCAAACCCAGATTAGAAACACAATTATCAATTGACTTCTTCAGCAACACAGTCATTCATCTGATGCATGAAAGCTTGAAATAGCTTTTAGATTCACTCCACCTACAACCTCAATAACTGAAGTACCTATTTCAGGAGTTTTATAGTAAGTACAGAAGAATAATCATGTTCAAGCAACTGCTGAAATTTTAGAAAGCCTGAATCACTGAAGGTTTTTCTTAATTTATCATAAATTTCTAAATTGGGAAGCTCAGATTTTTAAAATTCAGTGAGATAAACCAGGGTTTCACTCTCAAAAGTTAACTCACACAACTMGCTGAACACAGTAAAGAATAAATTAAATTAARACAAGGGRGAAATCAAGAAGCAAATGAGTATGAAGATAAAACARACAAAAAGAGAGAAGAAATAAATTTTTGAAAAGGAAACAGGTATCACCATCTTGTATAAAACCTGTCTCAGGGAAAATGGTACTTGTGAGTGCTCTTGAGAATCAGTGGACTCCAGAGTGGAAAGCTCTTCAATGGGCACAACACTTGGATACAGTTCAATAGCTACAATATATAGGCAAATAGGTAACCTGAAATGCATAATTTAATAAAAACCAGCAGAAACTATTAATTTTCTGCAGGAATGGGAAAACTAATTTTTTATATCTTTGCACTAAAGATGACCTAAAAGATGCCAATTGATTTCAATRTGAGTGAGGAATAATGGAGTAAAGGACTGTTCATTTTAAATGAGGCTGTCAAAATAAGGTCCTGAACAAATTAAAAGATCAGATAATTGAAAGAACCCAAGATCTGTGGCATCAAATACAGCCTGGGGACCAAGATATATTCAAGAAAATGAAATGCAAGCAATGAAAATTTAATCTTGCAAAACTGATGCTGAACTCCTACACAGTCACAAAGTTGATACCGATTAAGGTAGAAGCAAAATGAAAGTAGGATCTATTTAGAATGCATCCACAGTGGTTCTGCACATCAGTCTCTTTAGCACAAATTTAAAAATCCACACCTAACAACTTCTCCAGCATTGATATTCTGTCACTGAGGAGGTAGTCTGTCAAAAGCAAAATATTCTGTCTCACCACCTGTAGGAAGGGAAGGAATTAAATAGAGAACCAAATCAAATGGACATGACAATAAATTAAGATACCAGAAATCTAAAGGAAATATCAAAATATGCACATAATGCACTGCATAGCCAGAARAAGATAGATAGAAGGGAGATTACAAGTTTACAGCACTAGAATATAGAAAAATTCTTCCAAGAGGGATAAAGCATGCTGTAAACCCCAGCTCACTGCACTCATGTAAGTCCTTGAAAATAAGCAGCTTTCAAAAGTATTGGTCTAGCTGTGCAGATGACAATAATGATGGATAGCAATGATGAGTCCCAGATATCTTTATTTCATCATTTCATCTCCATTTTTTTTAAAGAACTCTTCTTATTTGAAAAGTTATTAAGGGTTTTTGCACTACTAAGCATATAAATATTTGCACAACTGTGAAGAGGATACCATGTGCATAAATTCAAATWTAAAATGGATAAAACCAGCTGGTGTATAATCAATATTTCTGTCAGTGTAGTTACTTTAGTAGAAYTTGCTGCGTGTGATGGGTTGACTCTGATGGGATGCCAGATACCCACCAAAGCCACCCWATCACTCCTCAAAYTGACAGAAGACAAAGATAAATAAAAGGCTTGTGGGTTGAGGTAAMGACAGGRAGAGTTCATTCAGCAGYTGCCATCATGAGCAAGACCCACTTGGGGAAGAAAACGTAGTACAATAATGTAGAAAAACCCCACATCTTAAAAATGTCTTACCCCCCTAACCACCTTCTTCCTGGGCCTAACTTTATTCCTGATTTTCTCTACTAYTTTCTCCTYCCCCGTGGTGCAGGGGGATGCRGGGTGGGGACTACCTTTTCYTTCAGGGARGACTTCTCACACTGCTSCRGAGTGGGTTCCCTCYCACAGGAGACAGTCCTCCATAAACTTCTCCAGTGKGAGTCTTTCCCAGAGTTACAGTTCTGTGCTGCTGCAGTGTGGGTCCCTTCTATGGAGTGCAGCTCTTCAGGGACACATTGCTGCAGTGTGGGTCCCACACAGGATCATGAGTCCTTCCAGCAAACCTGCTCCTCTGTGGGCTCCTATTTTTAAAGATCCACAGACCTTGCTGGAAACCCTCTGCAGCTTGGGCTTCTGGTGGGGTGACAACCTCCTCTGGGTGTTCATCTCCACCATGGACCTCCATGGGCTGCAGGGGCAGGGACAGCCTGCCTCACCACTGTCTTCACCACAAGGTGCAGGAATCTCTGCTCCAGCACCTGGAGCACCTCTTCCCCCTACTTCTTCACTGACCTTGAAGTCTGCAGAGCTGTTTCTCTCACATAGTTKGAACTCCTCTCTGGTTGCAGTCAGATGCACAGGTGTATTTTTTCACCTTTTTAAATACATTACTCCAGAGACACTRCCACCATTGATGATGGGCTTAGCCTTGGCCAGTGGCACATCCTGGATCTGTTGGACATGGGGGAAGCTTCTAGTAGCTTCTCTCAGAAGCCAACCCTATAATTCCCACTTACTTAAACCTTGCCACACAAACACAGAACAGTAAATAAGAACYCTCAAGAATACTACATWCCCTCAAAAGTTAYACTTGAGAGACATTGTGCAGCTTTWGCTGATATCAATATTTCAGAGTAGATATTGCAAAGAATTCAGTGGCAGTTCACTGCCCATGTGACTGACTTTTTCTCCCCATTTGTTCTCACAACAGTTTTATGGGCTGTTATAGGGTCAGATTCTCCTTCTTATACCAAGTAAGAAAGAATTATGCTTTCATAGCCACAAAGACAAGTTTTGAATTGTCATGGTAAATGTACACAATCTCGGGCAGATTTCTTCAAATGTGTTCAATTGTGATAGACATCTTCAGATTCAGAGAACTGCCTCTACAGTCACATGAGAATGTTTGATATTATGCTGCAGCTCCTTTACTGCTACTTATAATGACCTGGCAAACATCTGGGATACAGCTCTAAGTTTGGGGAAGTCTTCATAATCTTGATCTTTGATTGTCTCAGTTTCTCATACTGCCAGTGTGATGCAGAGTACTGGCAGTTACAATGCACTTCCCTAATGCACTGTAGGACACATAGTGAAATGTTTGTCAATTTATACTGAATGCAAAAAAAAAAAAAAAGACCTTTTGGAAAATCCATTCTAAAAAGTCTGCCTGGTTTTCTGATTTAGAGGATAATATACATGAGAGTCTAACTCCTAGAAACAGAAAACTTCTTTTTCCTGGTGTAGTTTGTTTAAGACTCGTACTTAATGTTAGTTTGCTCAGATCACTGCAAATCTGCCACTGCTGTTGTACATCAGTCACTTGAAATGCCTCCAATTTCTCCATAGACAGCGGGTTTTCATACGCCAGCAAAATTTCAAACGKGATTTTTTCTAAACTGCAGCTTCAGAAAGATGCTGTGTCATGCAAAAAATGTTGAATGCTATATTGATAAGAATAAAATGTAGTTTTAGAGGAGAGCAAACAAAAATTTACACTGTCTAAATATTGCAATGTTAATATATGTATTCTCTCTGAGCACRTTATCATTAATACACGAAAAAATACAACAAATATACACATTATAGTAAACGTTAATTACTTCTGGCATAGTAGTACCAAGGTGCCATGTGTGAAGTGTCCTAAGTGCTTATTAAACAGAACCTAGGTTTCCACAGGCCCAGTCATGAATTAACTTCCTAGATAAGCACATTTGTAACCATGGAAGGGAKTGTGCCTAATTCTTAAAACCCTACCAATGATTCTTCTTGGGTGAGCTTGAACTCATACATGGGGTCAGAGGCAGAAATTCTCACCTGCAAGAAATTTAGGCATAATTTCTTCTAAACTGCCTGTAGCTAACTGAGCCTATGAATGTTCTTCAATATTAGTTATCAGCTGCTTATGTACTATTCATGTTCTCATCTTCTGTGCATGAGTTATGATGGGGGTAGTGTGAAAACTTAAATTTTTATCCATGGATCTTGAGGATCTCCCCATGCTCCCTGTAGGCTCCTTCATCAAGGCTCACCACAAAGCATGCCTTAGGAGCTGGGACTGTCCCTTCAAAACAGACAGAAAGCCCTAATTCATCTTAATTTAGAAACTAATCAAGTGCCATCTTGCATGATATTGATTTCCATGTAGTCAATGGGAACTCTTTGTCTTTGAGATGTGGCTCAGAAASTCAGGTGGAGAGAGGAGTGAGGAACTCTGCAGGAAGAGAGAAAGCACGTCCGTGCCCCTGCCCTTCCTGAGCTCTTTCACCTGCACCAAAGGTCTTGTCCTGCTTTCCCCAGGCAGCTGGGGAGTTAAGCAAAGATCAAAATGAAATGTGTGGGGAGGTTATTCCTTGTATATATAAAAAAAAGGATTTTTCACCCTCTTAAAAATTACTGCATCCATCCTCACAGTGAAAGAATTGCTTTGAGAATCAAAAATCCAGTTAGTGAAGGACAGAGAAAYGATACCAATCACAGATGTGGCTGGGTGATGAGCAATGGCAGTGCAAGGTGATGTTCAGCAGCTTGGTAAATAAATCCYCCAGTTAGCTTGTGCTAGCAGTTAAATAATTTGGAGGAGTTATTTGGARGATGGTTAAATAACAAGCAAGTCTGTAAAATCACAATGTAAAATATGATATTAAATTTTGAAGTGCTGTAACATATGGCTCTGAGTACATGCAATCAGATTTGCAATGCATACACACACACAGAAAACACACATGAGCATATTAATCAATATGCACATGAAGTGCTTCCCAGTCTGATGTCTCCAGTAGGCTTCATTAATTTAAGCAAATCTTGTTGAAATTATACCAAGTTCATCAGGTTAGARAGAGAAAAAACAAATATTCACATTTGCTTGATTTTTTGAGTGCAGAGTGTCAGTTACTTTGCTGGTACAGATTTTCAGTCATTGCAATTAAAGTTCCAGGATATTTTTTCCTTTTATTAGTTTTAGAAGTTTATAATTTGGGTCTTAAAAATAAGTAATTTCATGCTTCAAGTATAACAACGTATTGAGACTTCTTATCCTCTCCTCATATAGGGAAATGAGCTGTTATCAGACCCAATATACCCAAAATACAAAGTCTGTTTCTGATAAGTTGTAAGGAGAGCTTCTCTGCTATAACCAGGTTTTGATTTTAAAACTTAGAATTCATTCATTCCTGCTGAAGATGACTGAAAATATTAGAATGGATGGCAAATGTCTCACAAGAAATAATTTTTATGCAAGTCCCAGCATTAGTTTACCCAGTTACTACACCTTTGATATGACACCACTGGCAATTCATGTGAAAAGTAAAGCCACAGCCTCTGTCTGTGTACTCACAGCAATTTTCCCAACCAAAATTATTAATACCATTTTARCATCTGGGGTAAGAAACTTTAAAGACAAACTAGTTTTATTTTCCATTCATAGTGATTATCATAAAATATTTTTATGCAGAAAAGGTAAACAGCCATTCCTACARCAAAGATGTAAACCCACACTTCTTCAAGTACATTTTCTCTTTGCCACTGATTTTGTCTGAATCATGTTTCCTTAAAAATGTCAAATATAATTTTCTTTTCAAGCTGTCAAAAATAATACACRTAAGAACAAACAGGTGTCAACAATGCACAATCCACCTAGTAGCTGATAACTGTGTCATCATGTAATTATATCACTTGCTGTAAATAAATTTTATTTAGACAATGTCACCCTTCCTGATGCTTAGTGATGAAGAAAGAAAAAAAAAAACAACAAAACAAAGCTCTTAATTTGTTCCTGTGTTTATATGTATCTATATATGTGTGTGCAGTATGTGCATAAACACAGATAACTTGTTGCAGGGMTGAGGAAGTGTAAGGCATTCCCTCTGCTTCCAAATTAAAAGAACATTTYACTAAACAAAGGTCTGTGGAATAAAGGAATTGAATTAGGGGTGAATAATCTGGTACAATGCATTGGCTCCAGCAYTGCTGGCAGATTGGTGCAAGCAGARACAAACAAGCAGCTGGTTCTGCTGACATTCTTTCTCYAATGTGACTACTATGTCTGCCTGTTTGCATTTGGCTGTGTRGTGTTCAGATCACAGCAGTGGCACTCAGGACTATGTGTCCTCTGTAAGCACAAGAAAAAGTCTTCATTTCATGTTAATTATGTATTTAACATACTGGTTTGCACTACATTAAAAATATAAGATCTCTAAAGTTACTAGGTCACTACATGAAAAGCAAGTTCCTGCCTTTTTCAGCTTTCATGAAACTTCACCAGTGACCAGAAACTTCAAGGTGACATTGTGGGTATTTCCTTCACCAAAACCATGTGGTATAAAATACCAATCAACTTGCCAATATATTGAATTATCACCAACTATAAACTCAGAATTCAAACCCACTGTCAGCAATAATAAAGATAACACAGTCACTGTGTGACTGCAGATTTTGTAACCTATGTGTGTTCTTGTATACCAGAAGGAATCTGCTAGAAAGATGTTATTGCTACTTTCTCTTTTTTCTTAAGAACATCATCAAGTGTTATGTATCAAAAGAGTATCTTCTGTGGACAATCTTGGTTGAGATAATTCCTATACYAAAAGAAGGGATAGCTCCATATACTGTGGATTTATTGTGGCAAGGTCTATTTAGTTGACAAATGTTTGTACAAATTTTCCTGAGCAAAACAAGTAATTCTGGCTTTTGCAGAGTCTGGTGCAACTTACTTTGAAGGGGAGCAGTCTATGATGGAAGACCTAATTCATCTCAGTCTCCCTAATGCCTCAGATCTGGAGACAAGCCTAAGAGCTGCATCAAGTATGAACCTAAAGAGACCAATTACATTAGTAAAGGCTCCATTTGCTGCAAAGCTGCTTCGCTACTACAACAACAAAAACTAAAAAACTAAAAAACAAAACAAAACAAAAAAAACCAAAAAAAACCAAAACCCCAAAAAACCCCAAAAGTTAAGGTGTCAAGGACAATTTTATTACACTGGACACACTAAAGCCTCATTTTATCTGTAAGCCTCATTTTATCTGTAAGAGAGCTCATTTTGTCTTCAAAGCCTCATTTTATCTGTAAGAGAGCTGCAAGACAAGTTATCACTTGCTCTACCTGATCCTTTCCTGAGATGTTTTTGAAAATCCTCTCCTAGTTTTGGAACTTAGAGTTTAATTTTCCTCTRTTCAGGGTACATGGTGAAGTAATAAATTCCAAAGTTAATATATCTACTGRACAGAGGTTCTTAACCTGAAATACCATTTTGGGGTGTTCAAGTTATGCATTCCTTCCAGCAGAGCAGAACACTGCCTCTACCTTCTCCCTTTTCTCTCATACTAAGTGTTTGACTCTGGATATTTTTCTCAGATGACAATACAGTTCTGTCTATATTACTGAGAAACCTTGATCTGCTTTTGGAGTGTATTTTGTAAAGTCAAGTCAGGAGGCCTTACAAAATCTTTGACTGTGAGCTGTGGGCATGGATCCAGAAACATTCCAAACTTCACAGGCTTTAGCACAAAGCTACAGGTGAAAAATGCAGTAAAATTCTGAAATGTTTTTCAGTCTCTTATGATGTCAATTGGCAAGTGCACCAGTAAAAACTCAAAGCTATGCAAGACCATAAGATGGAGCAGATTTTCCAAGCTATTGAGATCACTTCGGGCTATTTATGCTATATAAAGTGAATAAAATAAGATTTGCAGAACACTATGATGCATAGGTTTAAAATTCAGGAACATGCTGTTATTTGAGTTCCCTGAGTTGTGAACAAGATACTGCATTAGATAAACCAGTGGCCTAATCAAGCCTGGGAGCTTTTKTGTCAGTTTTTGTTGATTCATGAAATCTAGCATAAAGAAGCATAACCCTCTCTTTGCCTTGGTAGATCTTGGAAATGCATATTTATTATTCCCCTAAATCCATAGCTAGAAGAGAATKAATAGCTMRGATATGACTAAACTGATCTGTACAGCATAACAGGGAGATGAGGTTTCAGGGATAAAAAAATAAAACCCTCCTGTAGTGTTAGAAAAACTACAGAACTCTTTACTGTTATCACAGAAGCCATTAAACTGGGCATTTTACAATATTCATACCTTTTCCCCCCCTCATAATAATGCCAAATAGCACAGGTTATATCACTGGCTTTGCTAAGAGTTCAGTATCTTCTATGTTCCCACTAATGACTGTGGTAAAAGTCACGCTCCAGGGTGTAAATTAATCACCAGCATTTAGAGACTGGGAGAGAATCAATAAAAAACTTGTAGTACTGCCTACCTTAACAAATTTCTTTCTAACTACACTTCAGCTATTTTGGCTGGTTATTATAAAAGTTTTTATTTAAAACTTGCAGCATCTATTTACCTCAGACCTTGCCAGTGCCCTGAGTGCATTGGCCTCCCAGGGATGCAGCTGGAGGGTGAAGGTGTGGGTCCTGAGCCCAAGGCCAGCTCCCTCACTGGAGAGAGGAGCTTGGACTTGCTTCTTGTTCCTGTTCTGGTCCAACCCACTGCTGGGGCTCTGTGGTTTGGCCTGGGTGCTGTCTGAGCCCTGCAGACTGGCTGGGCACTCACTGGGCTGGTCACTGWCTGCAGACCCTGACATGCTGCTCAGCACCCCAGCCCTTTCTGGCTGAGCTCTGGGGGCCTGCCAGCCCTGTTCCCTCTCTGCACTCCCTCCTGGCTKACCTGGGGAGCAGCCAGCCCTCACAGCACCCTGGTGGYACTGGCTGTCTCCTCAGACCTGAASAAGGTGACAGTTCTACAGAAAACCTCCATGTGTGCTAACGGAAGGCAGGAGCTCTGTTAGCTTTTTGGAACATCCTGAAAAGACTGAAGTTGAATTTATACTTACATTATTTTTAATAATTTATTTATTAACAGTTTGAAACATAATTTTTCTGGAAAAAATGTTCAAT
The DNA here is from genome assembly GCA_902810485.1 of Alauda arvensis. Lineage (NCBI taxonomy): Eukaryota > Metazoa > Chordata > Aves > Passeriformes > Alaudidae > Alauda > Alauda arvensis. The sequence goes on from CADDXX010000704.1 coordinate 19,894, forward strand.
TTCAGGTAAAGAAAAGATTGTTCCTCAAGATAGCAGTTAATAATCCCTTCAGCACACAGAAATCCCCTGCACAGAACTCTGCTTTGTGGCACCAGGGAAGCAGTGGGTGGCTCGTCTCTCCTTGACATTACACATTGCACACTGCACACCAGCTTGTGATTCAGTTTTATTCTAGGTATTTCTACAAAACTATTTTATATATGAGCCAAATTGAAATGTCCAGATCATGTCTCTGCTCATGCAGTTGTTTTCTGGAATTTGAACCACATGACCAAGAAACACAGCTTTCTGAGAATGCCTCACACAGCCAAAGGGACACAGGATGGAAGGAAATTTCTGGTGAATGACAACAGTGAACCACCCTGGCATGTGCCCAGAACAGACAGTGAAACTGAACTTCTAGTTCAGCTTCACAGTATGGACTTGTCCCACCTTTTTGCCTATTTCTTCAGGCCAGAGACCCTTCCACAAGTTTTGTTAGACAGGGAACCACTCCATTGTAGCGACCTGGAATTCAGGTCCTTCTGAGCAAAACAGCAGGAATTGTAATCACTGTAGAGAAATGGACTCCTTTAGAGGGGGTCTGAGGCCAGTTCCAGATTCTAGGCTACTTCTGCTGGCCTAAAGGGTTCCACATTGAGAAGGACCACTTAGGCACTTCAAAAACTCAGTGTTCACATTCCCAGTCAGGTTGCCAGGTTGCCAACAGAATATGCAGGGAACAGGATATGATAACCTTGTACGAAACAGTTACTGAAGGCTCTGCAAAAAGGGATATGTGATTCAGACACAACTCAAGGAGCTAGGTATCTTCAATCCATTATATTTMCTAGTGAGGTATCAGGGATTTTAATTCTTGCATTTGTGATTGAAAGTCCTGYRCAGTACCAAGAACCAAAGACATACMTTTATCTTCCTTGTAAAAAAGACCTTTAAAATGAGCAGAAAAGTAAATTACCATGTCACCTACTGCAGAACTCTGTGACTGAAACTCGGAAAATTTGAAAATATCTAGTGGAAAGCATCAACAGCAAGAAATGATGAGCTTTTTTGATCTTCTAGCTGCTAGGTTCAAAAGCTACAGGACTCTAGCAGTGAATTCAGTGCTTGTGAAGTATAAGAAGGAAGCAAAAAGGAACCTTTCCCTCTCATAAATATGATAAAGAAAATATATTTACCTTAGCATTCAAAAGATATTTGTTTGTGGGTTTTTTTCTTTTTCATGCCTCATATGATATAGGATCTTTTTGTAGGATTGTTTTAAARTATGATCTGCTTGAAGACAATGTGCTCAGTCCCTGGGTGGGAAATATGCTTCATTTAAGTCAACAGCAATCTGTACTGCTGATTAAAAAACAAGTGCTGATGGCTTTCACAGGGAGTCTCATCCATCAAGCCTTAGCTTAGAAGTTGATAGAAAAAATTATGGTGGAAGGAGGGGAAGGATGGTGGACAGTGTTCTGTGAAACATGGAACAGCAACAYGAACAACAAAAAATCATGAATTGTCTGTTCCTAAAAGTTCTGTCAGTGTGGAAAACTGGCTTGGAARAGAGATTTTCAAACTGTTTGATGGTTGCATGTCCTGGGAATCCAAATGAACTTTGTCATCACTGCCAGTTTCATAAAAGAATGAAGTCTCCAGCAAGGCACAGATGGTAATTCTGAATGAACAGATGATTATGCCAAGAGAATATTATGCTTGAAAACAGATTTTATTGATATATGAGTAAAGYTGTTAGAAGGACATATATGGAAAACAGGACCTAGCTCTTTATTGAACACCTGAATACAATAAGAAATTAGGGAGGAGCAAAAGGCTATTTTGTGAATTCTTCAGTCCTGTTTATTGGGAATTAATTGGAAAATTATCCAGAAATACTGATGATTAAAATGGTARTATGATTTATGAGAACCACAAGATGTGTCAACAACACCAATTAGATATTAAACTGTATTTACCTAAATTGCAAAGAGATGAYAGAATAGCTATTGGATTTCCAGAGGGGCCAAATTCCCCACTGACTCTGAGTCTAAATWAWTTTGATTGAAGCAAAAGAAGTTATGCCCATTGATGTTGATGGACTCACAARCCCAARCATATGCCCCTGGTTGTGCTGTAARTTAATTGGYTTACAAATGTTAAGTGCWTTGTCTCACATGGTAGAGTTATTTGCAATTACACCTGKGTCAYCCCACAGTCAGGGTGGGTTCCCTGAWTTCAGTGGAATTGCTGTGGCTGTAAACCAAGGATTTGGTATGAGGAGGCATCAGAATAGGTGTGCATGATTTCTGCAACACCGGCTTTGAAAATGTTGACTTTATAATTTATGTGATTAAATGAAGGCTTGAAACAACAATGTGGATTCCACATTGGATTTCAAATCCCAAGTTGCACCCTTGAGGTCAATATGCTCTTCCCTGTGACTTCAGGACAGTTAATGTAAGGGCATCACATGAGATTTTTCTYGGGGTGAAGACACCCAGCAGTATGTCTTGTGGGGGCACTTCAGAGGTGTCAGCCTCAGCTTTCCCCCGACATTTTCTTGAGCATAGAAGGCAAGTCTCAGAGACAGAGGACACTGATGAAATAGTACAATCTCTGTAGCTTGAAGAAAACTATATTCATCACCAATATGCAATCAAAAATAATACCTATTCCTTGGAAACATTTATCCAAACAAAAATATATGAGGGAYTTCCTAACTCATTTAAGAACTATTCATATTCAGTTACAAAATAATKTATGAAATTAGGAATAAACAAAGGATTTGGATTAAATTGGGGGGGGAAGTAGGGGGGAAAGCCAAAAAAAGAGAGAAACATAATCTTTTAGGCTTCTTCAATGTGAGACAAATGCAAATTTTAGTAAAGGAGGAATTAGAAGGAAAAGCAGAGRTGACAGGAATTCCTTCTTCCCTCATGTTTTCCTGCTGCTGTAATTGAGGGGTTTATGTTATTACATGGAATCCATGGGTCATATTACAACTCCATTTTTGCAGTGGTGCAGGTTGATTTCAATGCCAATAAAGTCATATTAGTGCAAAGCAGTGAAACATCATCCACAAAGCCATTTGTATGTGCGAGATGAATACATTAGCTCCCCAGCAGATKGCTGTGAATTCTTCCAGACAGAGCATGTCTTGGGCTTGCAAGAACCATTTATCAAAAGGAACACTGAATCATCTTCAGTTCTGCAGTAATCACTCCAGGGAAAAAAGTGCTAAATGGTTTAAAGATCAGAGACAACTGTCAGCTCCAGGTGCAGTGGCCACTGGGCTATGCATCACATCAGCTGGGGCTTCATGAGCACCCATTACTTCTTGCTTTGTGATGCCAGAGATACATACCTTGAGCATTTAGAAAATCTTTTAATCAGTGGGGGAAAGCATATAAATTATATTTTAAACATCCAGAATGATTCAGTATCTCCATTTCTTGTGATACTTCTGGATTCTGCCATGGTGACATGRGAAGTGACCAGCAGACATTTAGAAAAAGGAGATGTGCATTAGGTAAACAAGGAAATTATTTCCTAGATTTTTAAGTAGAACTTTTAAATGGAGGATACAGAAACCTGTTTGGTAAGAGGCTTTTAGACTTCAGCTAAAGAGATCCTGTGTAATATTGATGGAATAATAGGATTAACATTTGTGGGTTTAGGACACCTTCCACTCAACAATGTCAATTCCATGTGCAGACTTAACTTTACAAGGCTTCCCATCAGTCCAATGATGAAGATAAACTTTACCCTGGTGAGCTGTGTATCTCCCACTCAAGCAGGATGAAGGCACCTCTAGAGGTGAGTGCTGAAACTCAGGCAATGAATGGTGATCTTCTTACTGGGGATTTAGCAATAGTCTTACTGGCATGGAGTCATAACAGGATTWTCTAAGTGACTGATGTAATGCCATGTCTTACATTTTAGAGATCCCAYAGCAAACACAGTATGTGGGGAATGTATAAAGAGCCATTAGAAACTTTGAAGCCTGTAAATGTCTGGAGAGCACTGGTCGTGTTTATTGACTGTCATTTAGGAAACAGGGGACAGCTGCTATAATACAAAGTAAAATGTCAGAACCTTTCAATCAATATATTCTACACTAAGGATGGTTATGCTAAGTCTGGAACAGACAAAAATGGCAATTTCCTTCCCTAGTCTTTACCAATCTCATCTACAGTGCTCTGTCACCAACAGATTGCTCATGTATTTGGTGAATACAGCAGACATCACGCCATAATGTTCTACAAATGTTAAAAGGGTAAGTGATGGTTGTAGTTTATTTTTCATGTGTATAAATGTTCAATTACACTCTGCCAAGTGTAAATCTTGACAAAGATTAGACAAAAATAATCTAAGAATGGCATTGYCAGACAAGAGTGTAAATCCATATACTCAGAAAGGTGCATTGTTCTACCAGATGGAAATGTCAGGACAGTTGGCAYTCAGGGAATTATGAAATTCCCAGGCCTTCCCAGTTTCTCTTTTGCCTGTGTGCAGATTCATGGCACCAGCTGGTGACAAGAGTAGAATTAGTCCTGATATAGTTGAAAACAAGGAAATGGAAATTCAGGGGAATTTTTCAATATCAGATWATAGCATAAATTTCCTTTTTAGGCATAGTTTACTGTTTGTATGTATGTAGACAATTATTTTATACTTTTCTTTTTTTTAACTGGATTTTTGTTGACAGAAAATGTTCATCAAGATTTGACTATAATAGCTCCATACCCTAAGGAATTAATCAGGATTTGTATAGCTCCCATGAAAGTAAAATGATTGAGTGTTCAAATAGCCACTAGAGGAAGACAATATCATAAGTAATTGTMAAATTCTGCTAGTCACAAGGAATAATACCCTAATGAAGCAACAAAACCAAAGTTCAATATGGGCAAGATGACAAAGTTCATTTTCACACAGAGTTTTGTAAGTAGAATTGTTTYATGCAGAATGCATTTAATGATTATCTCTTTAGCTATTTTAATGGACAAATGTACAGAAACTTAAGGCCAGATTTCTTTTTTTAATAAAGGTGCAAATTAAAACCTACTTCTTAATTTCTTGATCATTCATTTATCTCCACTAGTCTGGAGGAAATAAGATAAAACTTCTTCATTTTGCATCATGTTATCAGAGAAATTGTAGGCACAAAGTCTGATGCTTCATCCAAAGGAGTAAAAGTACRCAGAACCATTCCATAGCAGAGAAATAGCAAATGAAAACTTTGTCTCTTCACTTGGTGGAGAGGAACAGAAGTTTGTATCTCCTCATAAGCTTGTTCTTTCCGGTCGTTTAGTAAGAAGATTGTTTTCTTCCCATGTAGTTTCTGTTCTATAAGAGTGGAGTATTTGTGAAAATGTGTCTCAGCACTTAGTAATTTTTTTTATTCATTGTCTTAATCTTTTCACCCTTTCTCTTGGAKACAAGAGGAGATTGAACAGCTGAATTATCAGACCCTGGCTGCTCCCAGGTCCTACTTAGCTCACGTGGTACTGACTGATTGCACTTCTCATAAGGGTGTCAGAAATCAGGAAGCCTTGTAGGACCAAGGTCTGCTCTATTTGGGAAACTCAGTAAGTCCAATGATCTGGGTATTTTTGGCTGGATTCTGATTGACTAGTATAACATCTATGAGGTAAGAAACACAGCAATTAACACATTAGTTCCTTAGAAAATCAACACAGCTCAAATTATCAAATTAGGTGGGAACCAYGCTGATTATTACCCTTGGTTTGTCTATTTGTCTTCTTTCAACTGCTTATCAATAAAATGGACATTGGTTTTTGAAATTCTGGTCTCTAAAACCAAACAATATTATAAAAAAAAAAAGATCAAAAAGCCTTGTCTAAAAATCCAAAGTAAAATCCTTGTTTCTGATTTCTCTTGAAGCAATAAAATAATATTAAAATGTTGACTAAAGCAAAACACCTCCAGAATTCAAATGCAGAAGATACAAATTATGTATGTGGAGAGGATGAAGCTGTGACTGGCATTAGAATGAGACTGCCAGTATCTTCTCCATAAAACAAGGAAGRTGAGAGATGTATATTGTTTGCTCAGTTTACACAGTCACCTAAGTGTTAAAGTATACATTTGGYATCAGAACTCTGTTAGGCAGTGGACTGGAGAGCTGGGTTTGGAACTTCCCATACACACTTCCTAAATGTTATCAGCAACCTCTTTAATTTATCCTAAGCACTGGATTCCTTCTGTGCAAGGAATAGGTTACAAAGCTTCTCAGATAATTCAGTGATTGTGGATTTTTTTTTAACCATAAATGACATTTTATTTACACTGCATTGTGGAAATATAACAAATACTGTTCTTAAGAGATAAATGATATCCTGAATAAGCTGCAAATATTTTCCATTAGAAAACTAACACCAAGAAAAGAAAAAGTGGAAAATACATTACACTAATATGTAATTCGCATGTAAAGTTGGGGTTTTGTTTGGGACTAAATGATTAATTAGAAAGGATAGTTTGCCTAATTTGTCTGCAAGGCTAGGACTTTTGGCATGACAAATAATAAAACAAAAGCATTGAGGCAAAACTATTAACAATTTGTGATCTACATCCTCTACAAAGGATCATGTACTAGTGATTGAGGGTGAAAATTGAAAAAAAAACAAACCACCAAAGCAACAATTTTAGAAGGAGAAAAATCACCCCATAAGCATCTGGACATGTACAAACATATTTATATAATTGAAACATTACTGGCAGAGTAACATGCTGGAGATATATATACTCTGGAAAGGAACAGTAAAATTTAGGTCCTGAAAAAAATTATGTTCATATCAGCTCTGAACCAGTTAACCAGGTAGAAAAAATGTAATCCCTTCTCCARTGGACTCAAAATATAATTACAGGTGCATAATCAAAGATAATCAACCAAATAACTTATTTCTATTGGGAGCTGCTCAGAGAGTTTAGATTCTTAAACAACAACAACAAAAAAATCAGGGAAGCTGAGCTGAAACTTTTATCTCTTATTTTCATCTTTTTAAACCACATTTCAAAAAGRGGTCTTATGTTCAAGTCTATTTGGTTTGAATAGTGAATTTTGTTTGAAAATACAACCTATTAAACTKTAATAGGTTTTATGTATTTGATACCCTGTTGGGTTGTGGTAATGGCCACRTTACTTTCTGCCTGGTATAAATGCTTCAGAGCTGACACCTTCTTAAGAAAATGAAGTGGATTTTTTTTTTTTTTTGTCTATTGCAAACACAGGGTGTTTATTAATTTTTTAACTGTTGGATGTATGTCAGTGTACAATTTCACTTCCCTTCTGAAAGCAGGCATTAGATGAAACATCCTGTCACTTGCAAGTCCCCACTGTTTGTTATGGAGCACCCTGAATGACAATAGAACCCACAATGCTGTTATTTGCAGCATTACTTTTGAGAGTAGAGAAGCATCTTCTCAGAAAATCAAACAATGGAGCTTTCATTATTGGTTTCCTACTCAAATACATCTCTGTTTGGAATTGTCAACTAATGATGAAATAATTTTACTGTGAAGTCACCCCACTGACACTGCCAAAACCACTTTTCACAGTTTTTTGTAGGAAGCCTACTCAATGCAAAACCAGAAAAGATATTTCTGTGAGGGTGTCAGGAATGCCTGGCACAATCTGAAAGTGCTATTCAGTCTTACAGTTGTGAGGGAAAAGACAGCAAGGAGGGCAGGGAGTTTTACATGTCTTGGAGCTCTTTTGTCACTGTCAGTATTTCTGCTGATACTGGAAGCTGCCAAGTAACAAGCGACAAGTGTAAATACGCACTTCATGTAGGAGGTTTGTTTCAGGGGAAAAAGTTTCTAATAAAATTCTATCTACCTATCTAGATTTCAGGAATTAAAATTTCAGCCCTGAGATTCCAGGCCCTAACAGAGAGAAAGGAAGAAGAAGAAGGTTTCAGCCTTCTGAGTACAGTAAGGCAAATAGAGTTAAATGGTTAATTTGCAGTAAAAACAATGGTCCTATTGTTCTCCCTGGAGGAGACACTCCGTGGAAATCTTAGAGAACCTTCCAGTTCCTATAGAGAGCCCCAAGAGAGCWGGAGAGGGRCYTTTTCCAAGGGTTTGTAGTGACMGGACAAGWGGTWATGGCTTTAAACYGAATGAGGGTAGGTTAAATTGGATATTAAGAAGAAATTCTTTCCTGTGAGTGTGATGAGGCACAGGAACAAGTTGCCCAGAGAAGTTCTGAATGCCKCACTCCTGGAAGTGTTCAAGACCAGGTTGGACAGGGCTCTGTGCAACCTGGTCTAGTGGTTGGTGTCCCTGCCCATGGCAGGGGGTTTGGAACGAGAAGATCTTTAAAGTCCCTTCCAACCCAAACTACTCAATGATTCCATCCCACAGTGTGCAGCTGAGAAATCATAAAGCATGTTGGGCACACAGAATAATTTCCACAGCTACAAATAAGATGATGTGTGAAAATATGGATTTGAGGATTTGAGGAGTGTAGGTTCCAGGATAGAAGACATGCCTCAGTGCTGATCCTGAAGCTTAATAACACCATTAAATATTGAAGAGTAAAACAAATCTCACAGGATTTTGCTTTGTGGAATGTTGTTAATCAACAGTAGAATAAGATTGCAGTTTTCAAGAATGAACCCTGCATTACTTCCAGAAATGCCAGTATCTCAGTTCTGGATAAAACTTTGGTGAAAAAGAATTAAAATTTAAACAGACAGCTCATGACAACAAAATCTAGAACTATTTAGTGCAGACTGSTGCTCATTACCATTTCCTGAAATATTTATACTGACTTAAATAGTGGYGCATCAAGCCTTGAAGTGACCTGGAGAAATAAGCTGACACTGATAAATATGGATTGATTGGTTGCTCTGTCTTCAAGCAAATATTTCATTACTTTTATTGTAAGTTAATAATGAAAGGCTAAATGGAACTATGACTGACTCATTGTTAAATTATGTAATTTTGAAAAAGGAATAATGGTACTTCAGTGATAATGACAACAAAACTAAAGTAAATAAAAGAAAGGATTGACTCAAATGTCAGTAAAGTTATTAAAGACAATATAGTCTTTCTTAAAGCAAAACCAGAAATAAATTGACCATTGTGCCTTTGTTCATTTCTCTCTATATAGCAAAATACAGATCTTTGGAAGGAGATTATGATCTCTTTGTTGCTTTCCTGTTYAATTTGTTAAGTAAAGTATTTTATATTTGGCTATTCTTCTTCCTTGGCCAGTATTTGTTACATTGCCATGTAATCAGCTRCATATGAGCAATTTGCATTAATGAAAATTGCGATGAGCTCAGTGCATTGAAATTAACTATATGGGAAAAAATATTGATACTCCCAAGCCAGTGATTTCTGAGTCTGTGATCTCCATTGAGTGTCCAAATATTATTTAAAAGTAACTAAAAAGATCAGACATAGCAATTTTGTGAACTCAGGACAGATCCTTGTGACAGAGCCAGACTTGTGGCTGGCTCAAGGGCATTCTTACTAATTAGTCTGATGAGGATTTTAGTATTCTTAGTGCTTTTATTGAAGATGAGAGGCATTAATCATCAAGCCAGATGACCTGTTTTTGTTAAAGAAGTACTATGACTAATGCACATTTCAAACCAAAGCAGATAAAGAAAGATGACAATAACTATCTAAAGACAGAAGAGCRAAATTAAATTTGGATGTGAAGCAGGCCAGATATACTCAAATACTACCAGCCTGAATTTTTAAAGCAACTTAGAAGCATTAGTTGAGACCTCTTGAGGTCCAAGTGCATAAGTGAACATGAAAGAACTGGACATGATCTCTTGATCTGTTTTAAGTCGGGATTTCAATCCATATGTGTTTCCTAAATGATGATCAGCAGTTGTTCAGAGTTGTTCTTTCCTCTAAAGATTCCAAATATTTGCAATTACTGTAAAGCAAAGATACTCTTTGACTAATGTGAAGCTTTCCACATTGGTTTATGTCATTTATGTGTTCTGAAGAAAATAATGGGAGAAACTGTGGAAAGATATTCAATCCATATTTTTTACTTCACTTACACCTTGTCTGGGGTAGTTGCCAGATCTATCCAGCTAACTGCTGATGTTAACATTTTGTACTGTTTACATGAACTAAGAAACTGAAGAAAAGTCAAGTATTTTTATTTCAGACCTGTATTTCTACTCCTATCTCTATACATAAGTTGCACTTTAATGTATCTTTAACCAAAATCTGTAATGTTGTATGGGCAAATATGCTTATACACTTTATTCCAGCTACAGGAAATAGAGGACTTCCAGATCAAGGCAGTCAATATCCTGCAAAGATGAAGAGTGGAATAATTAAAGATAAATATCTCATAAATACGTTAAAATATTTCTTTTGGAAATTTCAGGGAGGGGGACAGGGCTTGGTTGCAAAGAGTAGGGAAACTAACTGCATAGAACAGCATAATGATAGAAAAAATATTCATGCCTCTAGTGATTTGGATTTATCACTTCATACATCATTTAGAACACATTGAAATGAGRCTATTAAATCAGAACATACCCCTAAAACAGGACTGAAAAGAAGTGAGTCAGTAGACATTGAAGTTTTGTGAATTCCTGCAGTCTTCCTGCCTTGGCTTACTGGGTATGATTCARTTGTCCAGGCAAAAGTGAGATTGTCCTTTGAGATGCCACAGGTACCTTTCCTGTCTGCCTTTTATGTGTTCTGAAGGGTTGTGGTCTGCTGTACCAGCTCCAGTGCAATTTCTGCCAGCCCCATGTAGATATCTCAGAAAGCCTGCAGCATCTCAAATGGCTGCAGCCTGAATCCCACCAGCTGTGATCAGTAGTAGCTGTAATCCACAACTCATGCTACAATAGTGACAGAATATCCAGAGACTGCCACTGGCAGTGGTGRGAGAGCACTTCAGCCCTTTCGTAGGGTAGGCGATACAAAGAGGTCTCACATTTGCCTTGCATGTTGTCAAAATTTGATGTTTCTGGCAGCTGGGGAGTCTTTTTTGGTTAGTGTGCTATGAGCAGTCCCCCATGAGCCAGTGAATTGTTCAGCTTCAAAAATAAATAAATCCAGAGTTTGCCAATGCCTATGGTACTGCCTAGAAAGAGAGAGGCTMATCAAAGCTGAAGCTTTATGGACTCTTTGATCATGAATGTGAAAAGAGAGGGAAAAGTCAACAKTCCTATGAAATCTTTGAATACCAAAGGTAGCCACCCCCTCTGCAGATTTGRAAGGTATATTACTATTGTTTTGCTAGAGGGATCCTTCAATTAATATTTTATTTCACTGSAGACGGCTGCGTAAGGCCTTTGATCCTAAAATATCATAACTAATGTACCCTTTTCATGTGCTACTCCTTATTCAATGAAAAAAAAGAAAGGGAAAAATAAACACACCCAGGCAGACATARCTATTGGATGCAGAATCATAGTTTACTGACTGTCTTTAATATAAAAATTCCCTAAGGGTTATGGCCAAAGTTGAAAGTATTTGTCATCACTGCAGTGGTAATAGAGCCAAAGTAACACAGAATTTGGATCCTAATGACGGCTGAGCCTTAATCTAGTGAAGTGGCCCACTCAAGAAATGTTTTCAAAGGTTAGGCAAACATGTGCTCAGATCTGTATGATTCAGATCATGGACCTGAAATCACACCCTGGGTAAGCCATATATTTAGGACACTAAAGTAGGTAACAGTCCCACATAAGTGGGTTTTTTTCTTATGTTTATTTACTTCAACCCACCAMCAATATTTGCACTGTCTAAATAATGTCTCAATTAATAGGATACAACCCCTCACTTTCTCTCCTTTACCCCTACTTTCTGTCCTGGCCCTGGCTCAATAAGTAATTTTCTATACAAAATAATGCAGGTTGAAAAGGTAAAAGAGAAGATAGTCCTCCCTAGCACAGCCAGTTCTCTTGGGCTATGGGGAGTAGAGGCTCAAATGCTGTCTCTGAAAGTTATATAATTGTAGCTAAACTTATCACTAGGAGATGTATGTGATCAGGCATTAATTAAATTTAAAACAGTTAAATAAGAGTATGTCCAGTTTGAGGAAGTTTCAACTCAAGTTTCAACTTAAGCCATGACTCTAAAGTGATGTTAGGTAGCAGTACAGTAACATTTTGACAGCCTGAATGTAAGTTAACACTTAAATGAAGAAAAACTAAATTAAATGCTGCTATACAAGATGTCTGAGTTACATGAGGAATGATGGGTAAGAACAGCAGAAGATTCAGAATAAGACAAAAGGAGTTCTAAACAAATTATATCATTAGGTRTATGTGTAAAGTGATGCTTACTGACTTGCAAAAATCTTTAATAAATATAGAACATATTAGTAAGAATATCTCCAGAAACTAAAAAAACTGCRGATTTTTAGGAGGGGATGATCAATGAAAAGTAACTCTGTTTTTGAAMCAAGCTGTTTCAAAAGATTGTGTCATCCTGAGCCTATAATTCATAATGATAGACAGTGAATGCACAGCTTACAAGGAGATATCATAAACAATATGTCAAGTCTAAATGAAGCTTTATGCATGCTCAGAAATGAGCATTAGAACATTTTGAGTAAGCTCAACTGCTGGAGCAATATCTCTCCACTCAGTGCTGTGCCAGCCCATTGCACACCATAGCAACACTTAGAGAGCTACACAAATGCTAAAGGAATGCAGAAGGTGAGCTGAAAATTCCTAAGACAAGTATAGTTTAAGAAACAAGGTTTTGTTTGGGTTGTAGAATGATCCCTACAGGGGAGAGACCATTTCCCTGTTGGCGTTCCCCAAGTTTTCTGTTTGCAAACAGATAATAACTGTAGAGTACTTACAGTACTTCAGTGCTGAAGACTTGAAGACTGCCATTTCAGAAGGCTTTTGGGAATAACCTTTTCTCACCTTGATCCCTCTGAATCCCTTCTATCCTTTTCTRTTTGATCTGCCTTAGGCCTATTTTTTTAATAAGCGCTTAGGAACACATGAAGAGATGAATCAGTTACAAGTAAAACTTTCAGTCAATACTCAGWGGGTAACTATGCTGGTTTCATAACGCTCTTCATTGGAGGTGATCTAATCCAGCCTGTACAAATCTAAAATGGAAAAGACATTTCTTTCTGAGCAGTGAGCTGTCTGATAATAAAAGAAGGGCAAAGAAAGAGAGAGTTATGGGTCAACAAGAAATGCATCCTCAGAAATAATTGTCAGCCAATTTTATCTCTTGAGTAATTTCAGTGATCACATATCAGCACTATCATTAGCACAACTGTTAGCACAAAATATTAACACAATATTATAACTACACTGTTGTATGAATAGGGGTTTGGTCCCATGGGCATCAATGGTAAGGTTTCACTTACTTTCACATGAGCTAATTCAGRTTGTTAAGCAGCCATGAGCAAGCTGTTTGAATTGGATTTATTTAATTTTAGAAATCTAAAAGTTAAGCATCGTATCTAAGTTGCACATCTATGTTTCTAATGCAATGTCTGACTGGATGCAGTTCCAGAGTGTGCTTAATTTCATTCTGAGTTTATGTCTGAAAGAGGTGGGAGGAATCACCCATCCTCCATCCCCTGACTACAGTGAAGCCTTGATCACTGCCTTGCTTGTTGCCTTAGGATTACTAAAGATGAATGATTTCTGTAGAATACAAATCCAATTGCAACAGCATCACAGCCATGATGTTATAACATTAGTTTCTCCATCCAGCATGTGCTGGTTTTGGCTAGCATAATGYCAGTTTTCTTCACAGYAGCTGATATGGGCCTGTGGTTTGGATTTGTGCAGGAAACAGTATTGATAATTCAGGGATGTTTTTGTTATTGCTGAGCAGTGCTTRCACAGAGTCAAGACTTTTTCTCACCCCACACCAGCAAGGTGTTTGAGGGTGGACAAGAATTTGGAAGTGAACATAGGTGRGACAGCTGACCCCATCTGACCMAAGGGATACCCCAGATCATATGGYATGATCTGCATAYAAATTTGRGGAAGAAGGAAGGGAGGATGYTCAAAGTAATGTTGTTTTTGTTCCCAAAACACCATTAAATGTGATGGAACCCTGCTTTTCTGGGGATGGTTGAACACCTGCCAGACGACGGGAAGCAGTGAATGCTCACCTTGTTTTCCTTTGCTTACATGTACAGTCTTTGCTTTAYTTATTAAACTCTATCTCAACCCATGAGTTTTCTCACCTTTCAGTTCTCTTCCCCCATCCCACCAGGGGGGAGTCAGTGAGCAGCTCTGTGGGGCTGAGTTGCCAGGTGGGGTAAACCACTACACAGTGGAAGACACAGACAAGTAATTCTCATATTCTCATATTCTCTTTGGCTTACTCAAGTGAAAAGAGACAAAYAGATTATTTGATGTGGCAGAAAGAAAAAGTCTGTATTAGAAAAGTAACCATCAGAAAGACAAATGTATTGTATTATGTATCTTTTTGCTTACTAAGATGAAGATCTTCAGTTCATCCACTGATTGGCTGCTAGTGATAACAATTATAGTGACAATATTTCTGATGATATGTAGTGTAGAGAGTTACTATGTCAGTACACACATCCATTACACTACGTAGAACTCTGGAAGACAAAGTTGGTAATAAGTCAAGTTAGTAACTTTACACCAATAGCATATCTCTAATTAACCACTGAATGACTTCCAAGCTCTGCAAATGGAGTCAACACTAAAGGTATCTYTCCATCTCCCATCATTTATTTTATTACCAGACAGAACTAGCATGATGTATTTCCCTGCAGCTCTACAGTTGTGATAAAAGCCTAAGTAAAAGAGAACCTAAAAAGGGATATTAGAGGTTTGCTTGGAATAGAAGGGTTTATCAATTTGTCTGTGAGGCACATGACAAAGTGGTGTGATCAAGAGGTGATATATGAGGGACTTCTGTCATAGATTTATAGATTCAAGCATAAATCTTTGAAATACAATTATAAATGCTTTACATGTCTCTGGGGGAAATCTTTCCTTAACTCTGAAATGAATATYAGTTAAAGCACATGGAGGAGATGAAGAGGGAGTGGGAAASGGAGTGGTTCATCACAGAKGTGTGAGTTGTGGGGGATCTAATGACAGGATTATCACAGTGTGCTTTGCTTTCTCCATCAAACCCTAAGAGGGCAAAGCCAAGCACAAAGTCTAAGCAGAGAGYAGAGCAGGGAGCTCCTGCAGAAGTAGCAGCATCAAAAGCAAATGAGCTGTTTGTAAATGTGTGTTGTAGATGGTTAAGCAGCTAACTAAGATTTTACAGTCTGTRTCCAGAGAAGTGGGTCTGATATCTCCATTGTGGATGTCCCATCCCAGGATGTTGTCCAAGGTCAGGCTGGATGGGGCTTTGTGCAACCTGGTCAAGGGSAAGATGTCCTTGCCCACAGCAGCAGGGTTGTGGATAGACAATCTTTAATGGTCCCTTCCACCCCAAACTATTCTGTGATTCCATGATTATGGCCCTGTTGGAAGTTTTAAATTGTTTTGGATGATCAATAATTGAAAAATAAGTGTCCTTTAGCAAGGACAGGTAGGAAGAAAGGAAGTTAGAATCATTGTGTGGACTATTTTCTTCACATTCAAAGGTATTTTTCMTTAATATATATATGTATTATGCACAGCATTCATTTTCATATTTTTATAAATGGAAATACTTAGTAATTTCTTCTTCAAGCATATCATTGCAATGAAGAGGGAGATTATGTTAGAAGCTGTCTTAGCCATAGAACTCAGTGAAAAGAACATGCAATCCAGAAAAATTTGGATGTGCCAAAAGAGAGGAACAATGTAACACTAAGAGAATTAAAATTAGCTTATTGCTCAAGACCTTGCTGGTAATGATTAGTGATTTTCTTGTTCTGATACAGAAGTAAACTCACCAATACAAGATGGGAAAAAATGGCTACGTGACCGTGAAAAGTAAATAGTGTGTTGTCTTCAACACTAGTATGTTTGATGTGTAAAACACATGGTCTCATCACTAGATGCACTCAAAATCAGCCACAACTACTTTCCAATCCATGGTCCCTTAACACAAATCAATGTTAGTACTGATATTTCTTTAAAAATGCCATTTTATATTTTTCCTCTCAGTAAACATCCTTTATTTTATGTAATTTTATATTAAAAAAAAAAACACTTAAGAGCTCAATATTCCAAAAATTTATCTGTAAATCTTTATTTTGTTTTTGGAACAGTAGAAGAGTAATTTAAAGTCTCTGATGTATAACATTCTTTACCCAAGTCCCAAGTGATAAAAATGCTTAATACATGATCAAAATCTAGTTCTATTTTTTAAAATGTGCATTCCACTTTTTAYGTAATCTACAGAGAGAGCAGGCTTTTAAAAATGATACAAGCTGACAATTGATGTCCAGCTTATTGACATTTAGAAGGGTAATTGTTTGCTGGCAGCTTGTCCAGAAGAAGTTTCYGAGGCCTCAGTGTACACATCACCCAGAGTCTCACTGAAGGCCAATCTTCAAATGTCACTGTAGAACATAAACAGATAAAAGGTTATCCTAATTAAAGCTGTGATGAGATAGTTCAAGACCATCAGAAAGAGGAAAAGAACTATTACAAAAGTAATCTAAATAAAATCTTTGATAACAGAGGAGGGTTTTGTTGCTGGTTTGTTATGTTGGGTTTTTTTTTAATTTGCAAACAAGATATTTAAGAGATACTATCTACAAAAGGTACTTTGAATCAAGTACATTCATTTTAATTTGTAYTAATTCTCATTTGAAATAGCTCTTTATAAGCTTTCAGAAAAGGGATTTTCTTCTTGGAAAATTTTGACAGGTCTTGCAGGAATTACTGAGATCATGGGGAGCACCAGAAGGGGCTACATGAAAAGGCCATGTGATGGATTAAAACAATGCCAAGAAGAATATGGCAGCCTCTCTCTTTATTCACTGCTGTGTTGAATCCCTGTTTTGTGTGAAACAAAGTCCTAATACTGTGTACAAAGACACATCTGCCTTATCCTTGCCATCTTTTCACAAATACTACTCCATTTTTCAGCCTCCAGCAAACTGTGTGAAAGAAGCTGTTCTGTTATGATATGAGGGTACTGAGTTCTGCCAAATTGAAAATTCAACATATATCTAATGACTTAAAGAGACATGGCCTGAATAATAAGCAGTGCTGGGGAAGATCCAGCATTGAGTCCACCATCTCTCCAGGTTCCCCACTATGGACAACAACATTTGGGTACTTTTCCTTTTATGTCCAAGCAACTCTGCAGAAAAGATTTAGGAATCATCTTATATGAATCCATAAAAAAAAAAAAAAAACTTTCTAATTTTTATAAATCTTATGCAGAGCTATAAAAATCACTATAAATTCTGTGATACATCTTTTCATGGCAGTATCTTCTCTCCCCCCTCACTGCTCCCCTTCATCACACATTGTTTCACTGCAGCCAAAGGGCTGCTATCGTAAGAACTGAAGGTTTAGGGGTTTTGTTGTCATATATTTGGCATGTTGATGTTAGCCCTGAACAAGCCATAGGAAAAATGAAGAAGTTCACAGGATAATGCCTAGCAACTCAGAAAGGGAACAGAGATGACAACACTTACTACACAAGATTTTCACATGAGGGTAGTTGCTGTCAATCCCTCAGCATGAGTGACTGGTGTAGCACCCACATTTAGAAGAATTAGAAATGCAAATGTAAATAGCTTTCCTTTCATATAGCATGAGTAGATGAAAAATTGTAATTAAAGTACCAGGCAGGTCAGCAGTGCATAGACTAATTARTTCCTCATCACTACAACCTCACCATGTGGTGACTCAACAAGAAATTCTTTCTGCACTACAGCCATTTCCCCCAAGGACAGTGCACCAYCAGAACATTGCTCTCTGTTGAGTTAGAGAACAGGATGCAAATACATATACACTTTCTGCTGATATTTTRGCTCTTGAACACATTCCTCAGTGTATACCCTTGAACAGACTGGAAAAGATTACTTCAAAGGAATAAAAGCTGAAAAAATAATTCCTGAAGTGACCTGAACTTAGGCTTCAAAACCTACATGCTCCATCTTAGAGCTCTAGCTGCCTTCTGAAGAGTGTGTTGCTAGGAACTGGCAGAGTGGCAGTTCCCAGTCTTCGATTAATTCTTTTAAACATATCCACAGTGTGGGACAAACTGTCCTTCCCATTCTCAGCATTTGATACTGTGAGCAAATATGTCAATACTTACTTTCCCTGAGCCCCTCTGTCTGCATCCTGTCAAGACTTCCTCCTCAAGAGCTGTCATCCATATCCTGCTCCACACATTTTCCCATTCTGTTCCCCTAGATGTGATTGAGATCTCCCACACCTTTACCTCTGCTTCACTAAAGAATGCTACAATGCTTTCTGCTTACACTCCACAAATGTTACCAAAGTGCTGATGGCGCCCTTACCTGGCAGGCTGCTGATTACAGGGGTGCCTTGTGCCTCCTTACTCTGCTGCTCATTGAACCTGGTGCTGCTGCTCTGCCTTCTAGTGGTCACCCACCTGCAGCATCCAGGCAGGGAGCGCTCGGCAGCAGCAAGAGCACAGTGCCACTCTGCGGAGCCACCCTAAAACACCCTGTTCTCTCAGTCTTCCTAAAAGGCACATATTCACAAAATCATTCTTCATCTATGAGGTTAATCTGTGGCATTAAGTAAGCATGAATATTACAGATTTGTGGCCAACTTGCTTTGCAGATACTCTAACTGAAAACGGATTTCAGAACTTYGTCTTCTCCCCCAAAATGCAGACTTGCTGCAGACCTGTCAGCTATGTTTTTATGGACCTTTCTGTATCCTGTTTTGGATCCAGGATTCACAACCCTTTTTTGCCAAATATAGGTCTGCTGCCTACACAGCAAGAAAACATTTGGAGATGTGACATAAGAGTCAAGATGGGAAGGTGTTTAAAAAGACTATGAAATTATGAAGGGAAAATATGGCCAACAAGACCTCTTCATGTAAATCGATGTTATTGGATTGTGCAGGATTAGACAGCCCACAATGAAGGTAAATTGCTCATCTGCTAGCTTTAATTTCCATGTTAAGATAGTGTAAGTATAGCAGGAGGAATTCTGTGTTATCAGATAAGCAGCCAGTCTCACAATGAATGTAAGACAGCATTCCTGCACCTCTTATTTAGAGAAAAGARAAGAGGTAGTGAGGTTATGTCAGTGATAAACACAAAAATCTGTGCAAAGCAGGTCTGCAGCATGGCTCCTCTGCAGATTTTGCTATGAGTCTTAATTAAAGCAAAGCATTACCACTGCCACAGTTTTAACTGGGTTTTGTGTGTGTGTGTGTGTACAGAGTTTCTTTGCAGAAGCTGGTCTAAAAATATTTACAACTGCTTCTGAAGAATGACTTAATTATTCATGGAATTCAGACTTTCATGAATTGTAAGAAAYAGTTTAGAGACTGACTCCAAACCTGTTGAAAGCAGTGACTAGTTTCCAACTAGTATCAAAGGACATGGATAAGTATAGAAAGATACACTTTAAAATACATATTGCTATTGGTTTTGTTAAACACTTCAGAAGAGGTAAAATCCTTCCCTTAATCTCCTAACAAACTGAAGTGACAACTATTTCATACRTTACATGGAAATTTACTGACATTTATAGAAGGGCAGAAAGGTGCCTTTCAAAAAGCCACTCTTTTGCATGTCATTTCTCCTGTCAGACCAGAATACATTAGAATGTGGAAGAGGATRAGGTAGGGCTACAGTGCTATTAAAAAACTAGGTATAAAAGAGATCAGTGAAATGGCAGAATAATTAATAAGAACATTATCTGTATTTAATTTGGCTAGCCTAACACTTAATTAATAATTCAAATTAATTTCTTCTTCCGTGATATTTCTCAGGAAATATTTATTCTGCACCTGCTAAAATCTGCCACCTACACAACTTCAGCTAAACCAATATAATGAATAAAAATACTCCATTCTCTCATAGAGGGCTAGCAACACAGGCTGTTATTAAGCTTGCCTGGCATTTTGAATTATAAGACTCTGCTTCCAATTACTTGTGACTRTAGACTCTCATTCTCACGGTTGCCTGCCAGGTGCTACTTCGAGATGACATTTGGAAAGTTTCATTCAAAAAAGTCAATTATTAAATTAAGACAGGGAAAGAAGATTTCCTTCACTGAARATTTCACAGGAATACTGTTCTAAGAAGTCATTTTAAATGAAGACTTCAGTTAGCAGAAAGTCTTTCAGTACTTGAGCAGATTTGCRTGCAAAGTTGATGGGAGTCAGTCTGACACTACTGATCATGTGCTACAGCAGTGAGAGGCCATTTCTTAAAACAGTCTTTAGGCTGTCAGACCAGAGATTGTGTGGTCTGCCATGGGATTTTTATTACTATGGGATATTTTTTGTCCACAGAGACCATATTCACTGACCATTTATACTGCTTGCATTTTACAATTAGCTGCCTTTCCATGTGCAGGTGAAATGACAGCAGTCCACATGAACTGACTGGGCAATAGCTCTTGCTAAAATCAAACACTAGGTGTTTGGTGTTCAGATGTGTCCCTTTCCTCAGGGTCACTGCAGGGTTCTGGCCCAACATTTGTAGTTGAGATGTACGAACATCATTGCTAAGCAACTCAAATTACCTCATAAACAGTTGCCTATGATCCTGGTCAACAGAAAAAATTGTGGCATGTTTTCACGGTACATATGCACACACTGCAACTGCTCAGATGACTCTTTTATCAGTCAGCCCACACTGGCTTTTTGGAGCAGGTAACCATGCTCTCATGGCCTATTTATAACGATCCATAAGCATACAGAAAGATAAAAACCCCTGGATATAATCCCCATCTGGATACCAGGCATTTTCATAGGTATATACAACTTCCCATACCAACCCTCAAAAGCAGCTGTGTTTACAGGTCCAACCCTGGCTGTGCTCTGCCTTTCCAGCCCCCAAGTTACACTCACTTTTCTCTCCAKGTGTCCTGGGCAGRGCAAAGCTCCCCCTGTAGWCAATACTGGYAGGCTGGGCAGCTGCGARGGAGGACCACKTGGGGAGGAGGGAAGAGCAAGGAARGCTTGTCACTGGCTTCACACTGAGGACATCTGCTTTGTCCCCTTYCTAATCACCAGTATCTGGCAAGGACCCTTGCCTCYCCCTCTCACAGCCACAGCTCAGGCATGATGGCCCACACCCTGTAACTCCTTCCTGCCCAGGAGCGCTTGCAGAGCTGCAGTATGTCCTACTCTGCTGATGGTTTGTGCTGTTCAGAAGCAAYAGCTCTTGAAATCAGGTGGAGTTATTCTACAGGGCTTTTCTTTGGTGCCCTGGACAAAGAGGATCTTCACAGCACCTCCTGCCTTTCCCAGTCCTTGTTTCAGGCCTCTRGGCTAGCACTGCCAGCTGTCTGCTTTCACAGTACCTCAGGAAGGCCAGGAGATGGTGGRTATGAGAAACTAGCAAGGTTCTAATGGCAAAGTTTAAATAATAATAGCAAGTTCTAAATGCAGATGCCTAATATTAGGTTCTAGGGGGATTTTTAGATACCCATGCACAAAAGTGTGACAATATCTAACATAGAATAGTCTCCTTTTTAAAAGTGCTTTTCACTCTTTCTTGTCCCTGAAAGAACCATCGGAACAACCCTGGCTGGCCTGACCTCTCTCACCATCAGTGACAGATACAGTGTCTGAGGGTAGGGGCAGACAGTGCCTGTCCTCATGTACTGGCCAGATGTGCAGGAGATGTCTTTCTCCTAGAGAAACTTTCTCTTCAGAGAATGAGCACTAAATATGTTGGATCCTCCCAAAGCAATGGCCACTGCACACAGATGCATATGGCAACCAGTCTGTGTGGAAGATAAGTCATGGGGATGGAAGGTCTGACAAGGTGGGGATATGCTGGGAGCTGTGAGGAAAGCTTGTGAGGAAAGCAGGGATTGCCCACAATTCCACTCAAATGCAGTCAGACTATTCTGTGTTTGAAGGGATCACCAGGATCATCACGCCCAACTCTTAAGTGAATGGCCTGTGCAAGGATCAGACCCAAGGACCTTGGATTATTAGCACCATGCTCTGACTGACTGCCAGCAGCACTGCCAGTGTGCACTTGCTGTCAGGCTGATATCTGCCTCCAGTCAGGATGCACTTGTGATTTCATGGATGCTGCACTGTCCTGCCCCCAGCCAAGCCTGCTGGCTGCTGCTGCTGCTGCTGGGGCAGGGGCAGCACRGGGACACTGGGGGCTGCAGCCACAGGCCCTCCTTGCACAGTGCAGCACACACAGCATTTTGCATGCAGGAAAAAGCTATCCTGTTTCCCTGTTTCTCTAACAATGGCTTAGAGCACCTGTAAGTTGTGTGCAGGCTGCATTACTCCCTGYAGGAAGCTGCCAGGCTGGTGGGGTCGTGTCTCCTGTCTGGTGGGGAGGCAAGGAGGTGTGTGGGCAGCCACTGCCATGCACAGCAGCTGCTCTGGGACAGAATGGCACCTGGCAGAGCTCTGCTCTGCAGGCAGATGCTGTCAGCATCAGGAAGGGCTTGTCGAATCTAGGTCACCACAAAGCTGATCTGCAGGCAGGGGAGGAGGAAGAGGAACTACAACACAGGAGAATTTCTGACAGTGGGAGGGTAGGTGGAGCAAAGCAGGGCAGAAGCCTTGTGTGATGAATATTGGCAGGCTGTGGCCTTGCTTTTCATTGTGCAGCTTTCTCAACTGCATGAGGATCTCCATGGAGGAGCACGTTGGGAGCATGGAAAAAGAGAGACCCCACAGGAGACCTTCTCTACTCAGGTTAGGGTTAAGTTTAGGGATAGTGTTAGGACTATATATATTGAGGGAAGAGGATACTTAAGGAGATACCTCTGGAATTTTTAAGAGTGTAGAAAAGTCAGAGTTTAGGAAAAAATTAAGATTATCAAACCAATAAAATAGCAACAGCAGTAAGGAGGCTGTGCCTCTTTCTTCTGCAAATTGAATGCTGAATGCTTTTTGAACCAGTTAAGGAACTAGTGTCTTGTTAGCCATGTTCCTCAGATCCTTATGTGCTCCTGAACAGACTGTAGGGAATAMCTTGAGTAATTACATTGCTGATATGACTGAATTGTTGCCAGTGTTGAGTTATTGTTTGGGTAAATGATAGAGGAAAAAAGAGGGGTGTTGGGGGGAATTTCCAAAGTGTGGGCTTCTGGACTGTGCCCACTTTCTTTTTTTTATAACCTGACATGTAGGCAGCACACTTCACTAAGCTTTTTTATAACTAGAAAATGAGACACTAGGACAAAACCTAGTGTGTCCAATAATGCATATGTTCAAATGTTTTCAACTGTGCTAGACTGATCTAAATTCAATTTTCACACCTTAAAGGAATAATTTTCCCCCTGTCACAATATCTGTGTAGTGAAGTGAGTTGAAAATATCTGTAAACTGATCCTCATTCTGAGATACATTAATTTCTAAGACATTGGGTGGGTTAATGGTAGAGAAGGGAAGACAGACTACAGGCAGAATCAGCTGGTCCCTGTGGGAAGCCCAGACTGTTTGCTGTCTCCCCCTTACCTTCCAGAAGCAGAGAGCACCAACAAGGAGAGGCTGTCCTTGCCTGCCCACCATGGGCTTTGGGAGTGCCAGAACAGAAGTGTGTTCAATGGATACAGAGCTGAGAGGAAAGAGCCTGAACTTTTTGGTGGGAAATGTACACTCTGCTGATGGTGTTTCAGCTGCATGGTCAACCTGAAAAAGGGTGGAGGGGTATGAAAACTTCAGCGTGGGGAAAGCAGTTATAAAGTCACTTTGCAAGCCTCTGTTTTCATGTTGCTCTGTAAAGCCATAGGTTTTCTGGTCTTTACATCATTTTAATGCACTTGGTAATGGTTGCACATAAGGATTTCAATAATCAAATAAAAAATCCATGCCAGAGAAAAGTTTATTTAAAAGCTTCTGAAAGCAATACTGAGTTTACCTAATCATTGTAACTTTTAGTTTCTCCACTTACTCTTTCTCTAATATATTCTGTTTTTATTTATGTGGGATTTTTGCACAGCTTTCAGCTGCTTTTCACTATAGGCATTATTCAGTATATGCAAAGTTCAATCATTCTCTCACACCAAAGACTATTTGTTACACCAGCATCTCCATTCAGATGCACTCAGGGACAACGCCATCCTATGGCTGGAATTTGCAGTGCTCCTCAGAACCTCAGTACTGTGCTTAGATTCAAACTGACTTAATCTCCTGAAGGAAAGAACATGTGGTRGATGTGATTGTAAGTGTAAGCAGAAGATGGAAACTAATTGTTTAACAAGTCTCCACAATTKCATTTTAAAGGAACCAACAGATGTTAAAACAGCCCTATACCTAATATTGATTTGTTTTCCAGATGGTTCTTACTTAACTGTGTCTTATGATACATCAGTGAGTCATCAATATATTATTTATGAAAGCAGGATGCATTTAAGTTATCTTTAGAATGCAAGAGTACCTTACTAGAAATATAACATTTAGCAGCTTGTGCAAGGAATACAGAGTGGAGCAATTACTGCCTATGGACCTCATTTTTACAAGGTGGAAAAGAGGGTAGTCATTGATATACTTGTATAGACAGTGCAAAACACTGCTAGAGCAATAACAGTGCTTTAACTACACTGGTGTTTGTGCTTAAAGAAAGTGCACACATCAATCTTTATTTTTTGGTTTAGAAATGATTAATAGTGAGACAAGGCCTCTGAGTCATAGAACAGCCAAAGAGCTATGGCACATGGTGAATTGTAATGCACTATTAATGTGTATCACAGGAAAACTATGCAATTTTGGGCATCTTTGTTACAGGATGCTTAACAGTGACCTATGGTGACTTGCAATGTCTCATGACCTGATAGATGGAACCACTACACAAACTGTGCTGAACAAATTATTCTTGTGTTCTTCCCATATAAACTGCAAATCTGGCAAGATGTTGCATGTTCTGAAACATATTTTAATGCAACATGAAATACATTAACCATGGAAAAGCAGGCAAAARGTGTGTAATTCTGCTAGAGTACTTCAAGAGTTACAGGGAGTTGRAACTCTTCAAAAATAGTCTCCCAGTAGAACAACCTTCTTAGTAAGGCACAAGATGAAGGGTTAAATGAKGGGAAATTGGTCYAAAGTGTCTTCCTATACACAGGACYGAGGATGAGTGGGAAGAAGRAAAAGTTGGTTGATTCTTTTTCATTGTCAATGATGAAATAAAGTGTGAGAGAAGAGCAGTCTTGAAGGAAATATTTCTGTAACTTAAAATCTCTAGAGGTGCTCAGCAATATGATTGTATCTTCCTGTATTTGAACCCTACAGAGTTGGCAGGGATTATTCTACATTGGAGAGTAATATTTCTACCTTTAAGTTGCCTGTTGTTACTTGGAGGAATGTGTGTCTGGATGAATGAGAGCTGGTCTGGTGTGCATTCTAAGAGATTACCTCTGACAAGACTAAAGAAAGAATCCTCAGTGTTGTCAGAACATTTTCTTCCCTATATATTTCTCTTAGGATTAACACAAGAATATCATGCTTGTTTGAAATTTGTGTAAAGGAGGGTTAAATATATTTTCTCATGACATGTGTCAAGTAGTTCCTGTTAATGAAAATACTTAAAGCTGCATGCATATTATAAAACAGACAGTTATTGGAAATTACTGGTGTTTAGTATATTCTAGTATGAMTTATTCACTAATATTACCTATGTAAAGTAACTTTACATACTGCCTCCACTGATCAAGACAGTGTGAAATTAGTCTTACAAGAGTAAAATTTGTTATTCATTTAAGGGRCCAYGAGAGCTATGATYCTATGATAAYATATGAAATTGTAATCCTTTAAAGKGGTGCCTTCAATAATTAAAAGTCATACTGTACAACTATCTGTTCACAGTATGTAGCTAGCAACTGTGTACCTTGTTGTTTTCAGTTTGTAACATTTGCCAAACTTTAACTTTAGGCTGGCACAACATAGTATGATTTAGAGGGAGGTTGCTTTCTTTTCAAATTAGATAAGATGGTGTATCTGCTCTTGAGAACAAGGTAAGACAAAAGTATATCTTTTCACACCTGAAGAAATCTGTATTTAGAATTTAAAAATGGATCTGAAATTTGTCRCAGAAACTTTTGCATTTGGAACAGAATTTTGAAAAGCAGCCTACACCTGTCCTCATGACAAACTATTCAAAAATGTGTAACTCATATATTCTCTGACTGCCAGAGCTACTTAAATTGTCCAAGTATTTAAGACCACCAGGTGCACTGTAAGGGCAACAAATCATATTACATTTCACAGATTCAGAACTCTTGATGCTACTGCCTGTTCTGGCTCCAGGGAGACAACTGGGAGCAAGGAACATCTTCCCAAGGGCACTTCTTATCTTTTCCAACCAGATCTAGAAGGATKCCATGCCATTGAAGGATGCTGCCTTAGAGAACCATAGAAGGCATATGACTAAAAACTGCATAATAAGGCAAAGGAGCAACTGTAAATTGGAGAAGCAGTTGTGACTTCTGCATGTGAGAACTTCTCCTAGAAAAAAGACTTCTGAGGAGGAAGAGGAAGTAATTMAAAAAATGATGTCTCCCACTTCTCTCATATGAATGAATGAGGACTTTAGTGTTTAAAATTTTAATATTCTCCTTGAAGGAAATATATATGTATATAGATATAWGTTCATTCATACATTCTGTGAAATATTATTTATTCGTAACTCACTCATGTTCAGGTCTCCAGCCATTTTTAGAAAGAAAGACACATTAATCTGACATTAACTTGACATGCATAAAGACTTAAAACAAGTTGTCACTAAGTAAGAGACTGTCATACTTCCTTCAAAGTTGAATCTGGGAATGTGCTGGGCTTTGTGAAACTGTACTGAGAGAGAGCAAGGCTTACAACATGTGCTGTAAGACTTCACTAAATAATGCAGTGGATTAGATTCATGCCGTGATTACCTTCATGTATGACATGAAAAAACCATGATATTGCATGAAAAGTTTAAAGTACTGAGAGGTCAGCTTTCAACCAGGCACTGTTGTAAAGATACAAGTGTAACTATTGAAAATATGCTTTGAATTAGGTGTCTTGGTACTGGCATTCAGGTAGCATTAATAGAATTTTAGCTTTCAGTAATTATAAACTTCATACTGATGCACCTTATTGCCAAAATACACCTTACTACTATGCAAGTTTTGCATTTATGCTATGAAGTTTACCAAGCTTTTGAAAAGGCAGGAGTCTTCCTGATGATAATGTAAATATGATCTTCCAACTCTCATTCTGAACTGTTAGTTTTGTAACATCCGTTCTCATATTTTAGGTGTGCTTGATGAAGCTGAATGATACTGAATAAACTGCTGATCTTTCATCTTTGGTTCACTGATTCAAGCCTGCAATGAATTGCTGAGTAAAGTAAAGGGTTTTTCAGGTCAGGCCACATTGCATAACAGTGAAAAGTTGCTCATGCCAGAATCTCTGCATGTGAACTGTGTCTAGACAGAGTAAACACAGAGGGTCCCCAYAGGTTTTGTTTTCTGTTTATTTGTCAGGACTGAAGTCTTGTTCTCCCYGTTTTTTCAGCCCTGTTGCCTATGGTAGTGGCATTACAGCTATCACAGCTACATTGATTCTTTCAGGCTGCTGTCATCAGGGTATAGCAATACTTTCCTTCACAGCAGYATTTGAGTTCTTAGAGAAGTGACTTCTTTTTTGTCAGTAGTGTTAAGGCTTAGGGGTAGCTTGAGAGTATGTCAGAYGAGCTTTTGCTGGGAGCCAATGTAATGACAAAATTATGTACAGGAATTACTCCATGCAAATGTGCAATTGAACATGTAATGCCTTGCATACTTGCTGCACCTGCTCTCCCCCCAGGTCACTCTCAGGATGCATCAGCCCACTCTCAGAAAGCTCTCTACACATCTTCATCAGTTTCTGCTCCTTGCAATATTGTCATCCTGTAAGGGAAACCCAGATGAATTAGGAGACAGTGTTCCTACACCACTGCTGGGATACATTAATCATGCTGCCTGAGAAATCCCTAAAGCATTGGTTTAGAGCCAGGCTTGATCCAGGTTATTGGTTAAAATGTAGCTATTTTGAAGGAAGGAGATGTGAGGTCCAAGAAAATGCATGCTCTGCACCGAGCTTACAGACCAGGGGTATAAACAAAGCTTGGCTGTGAAGGGTCATGCTCAGTGCCTTCCTCCAAGAGCCTCACCTTGCCATGCAATCTTATTCATCCTTATGCCCAGAAGTGCAGCAACTACGTGCACACCTGGATTTTGGCTATCTTCAGCAGGACAGTGGTTTGAGACAGGGAAATTCACTCYTCAGACCAGACTTGGACACCTTTAATCTAGTTACCCACAATATCTTGGCCTTCTCAAGGCAGTCGGTAGGGCTGATCTTCCCTGGGCCAATGGAAGTGGCAAGCTGATCAGCAAAGTCTGTATACCTGACACTTGTTCCACTGTGCCTCTTGGTGTATTGCTAATGCAGATCTCCCCAGATCACAGTGGATTTGTGGGCACTGGATGACCATACAGCATCAACCACCTCAGACAGACAGCAGTAGGCCCTACATTATCTACCTCCTCAGAGGCACAAAGTTAGCAGCATTAAAGAATCACAGAATAGTCTGCATTGTAAAAGACTTCTAAGATTGAATCCCATTGTTAACTGAACCCTTCCAAGTCAACCTCTAAACACCACAYCTGCACATCTTKTAAATACCATTGTGATGGCAACTCAGACACTTCCCTGGGCAACCTGTTACAATTCCTGACAATCTCTTCCAYGAAGTTTTTCCATTCTGAACCTCCTGTGACTTGACTTGAGGYCATAACCTCTTGTTCTATTGCTTGTTACGTGGGAGAAGAGACCCAACACTYACCTTGCTACAGCCTCCTTYCAGGCAGATGTAGRCTGTGCTAAGGTGTYCMTTSAGCYTCCTTTTCTCCAGGGTAAAACACTCCAGCTCCATTAGGTACTCCTCATAGGACTTGTATTTGAGCTGATGATGCTTGTCTTTAGGACTTTATCATCCCTGTGCAGATAACCACAGGCCACACAGAATTTCAGGGTTAATAAGCATGTGAAGCATCTGGGCTGTAGACTTCACCCAAGGGAAAGCYTGATTACCACTTCACTACAGTCTTGTGGGAACAGATCAAGCAGCAATTCTTCTGAAGCTTAAAGACCCCACAGTGTGCTTTGCAYTCAAATGCACACAGCACTGTTCAGCAAGTTTGCAACAAAAGCTGTTCTGAACAGATAGGGCTGCAAAAAAGAAGGGAAACAGCTGTAGGCTCTCTGAGAAAACACACACAGGCTTGCTTGTGCTGCCATATTTAAGGCAGGTTGTGTGTTCTCAGAGCATTTTGCTGCTTGTGAGAGCACTCTTGCTTGCACTTACCCATACTGTTCAAGCACAGGTGTGTTTGACCCACTGTAACACCCAAAACATTTAAATGCAGAGAGGTTTACGGTTGTTCCTTTACTCTGGGCTAAGTGCACAGGAGAAATACTCACCAGATGTTCTCAAGACATCAAAATTATACAAAAGTTTACTGGCAAAATACAGAAAGTCAAAAAACWTTGGCAAAAGATTTAATACAACATCAAATTAACAAAAAACATTTGTCATAGCATTAACTCTATTCAGCTTGACAAACTTTAAATCCATTTGATGCAAAGTTACTCAAAATGTTCCATGAAAAGAGAATTAGAAGAAGAAAGGAAGACTGAAAAAATGTAGGAAAACACACACACAGCTACCAACTCCTGGATTCCAGCATGAATAAACTCCAAGAGGGGCAGGGTCAAGACACGTGCTTACTTCTCAGTCAGCTTACTAAACCTCAGGCTTACCTGGGCCCTCCCCACAGGTGGGACTCTGGTCACTCAGCCACTCAGGAGCTGGGTTAGCATTGCCTCTGTTGTGTGATTGATTGATTGATTGATTAATTGATTGACTGACTGACAGACTGCAGGGCTGGGATGCTCTAGCTCTGGGCTGGGGGTTGTGGTATGTGGAACAGGGCACTGCCTTGCCAGAGCAAGGTCTGACCTGCCTCTCTCCCCCACACCCTGAAATATCTTGAGACATCAATCTTTCCCAGCCTCTGACAGCCATGAATATCCTGGAGCCCTCAGTCTTCTCTCTGGTGGGAAGGAGGAAGGTGGGAGTCTGTCCCAGGGGACAGCATATGTCATTGCAGAATTCAGCAGCACACTTGTATCCATGTGCTCACCAGAACTCCACCCTTTCCCCTCTCTGACACATGCACATCCCTGCCTCTCCTCCTTCCCTGYACCTGCCCTACTCACTGGCTAGTCTGGGCTGATCACACTGACAAGCAAATTACTTACTTTTGTGAAGTTACTGAACTAATCTAGTGACTCTTCATTGGTGCCTATTCATTACTTATCCTTTATGAAAACTTTGGTGACATTCATAAATAGTCCTAATAATTTTGGTTTTTATCACTTATTCTTTAACAAGAATGTTAGATTAGGGATAAATAATATAGATTTCAAATTAATCTTTGCAGGAAAACTCTATTACACATTACCATACATGCATTTTCTCTTTACAACCCCACTTTGAAAGCCTTTAGTCAGCATGCTTTGAATCCATTTAATGTTTTCAGGCTAAGTTATAATTGAGATTCTTGTTTCCTAATAAAAATGTGAAATACTATTAGGGCAAATGCCTGACAGAATTATTTAAAAAGAAAAAAGAATGCATTACTTATATTATTTATCAACTAGATCCATAATCAAGGAAAAATATCAAGTTTGAAAAATTTTATTTTTCATAAAAGAAAGTTGATATTARGAAGAGGGAAGTAAAATTATTTATTAATGATGATGTCAAACATTCTATTATTTGACTAGGATTGAGATTTGATGGGTAGTAGTTTGCCCTTTTAAAATATTGGCTTAAGATTTTTTCCAGTTCTGTAATTTCCCCTGTGTTTTAAACTTTATTAAAAGTCAACACACATAGCTGAGAAAGCTTATTTGATGATTCCTTTTTGGWGGTTTGAAATGCACCTGGTTCAGGTCTCTTGGTAAAAAAATAAGAAGACGAGAAAAAAAGAGCTTTACTGGTTGCTGCTTTCACATTTTTCAGGAGACTCTTGGAATGGAACCTTTCAATTCCACTGTTTAATCAGYTCAGTCTTCTCTCTTACTGGTGATGTTGGGGCATGCTCGCTAAAATCAGCTCTAACTCTTCTCTGTTATTATAAACCCTTTCCCCACCATCCAACCAGACATTCCACCAGTTAAGGGGATTCAAAACTAACTGGTCAGTAATTTGTCCAGATAACACCACTATGGTGTCACTTCATTCTTTGTATTCAAATAATCAAAAAGTAACTGCATGCCTGTATTAAGTATTATGTATTGCACAGTAACCTGTGTTTCTGCATTCTAGAAAAGGATTAAGGCTCAAACAGGAGGGGATCTGTAAATTACTTTTTAAGAGAGAGGAAAGCAATCTYCACRTAGCCATGAAAGGGGATAKGTTMCATRTAGACAAAAAAYTCACAGGTGATCTTCCTCAAATAAGTTTCACATCTGAATCTTATTTCCTTTTTTTAGACAATGTGAGACAAATCTTGAGACTTTTCTATGTAATTCTACATTATCTGAGTAACCTCCCACTAAAACTGTACATCCAAATTTCAGCACAGAAATCTGACAGCTTGTTAAAATGCAATGCTATTAACTCTTCCTGCATGTGCATCAGTCACACCAAACAGCATGACCTGAGACTACTCTTATATTATTTAATTTGGAAGTATCCTGCTGAGCTCCATCTTTCACTACATTTCTGCCCAGGCTTCTGATAAAACAATCTAATCAGCTAAAACAAGATTATATGGTAACAGTAGATGCATAGCATGAACATTTTATCCCTAAAGAATTTCTTTAATAAACTAATTTTGTTTCTCTCATTAATCTCATTGAAGATTGTTCTACAATAAAGAAAGGATGTAATCTGCCACTGACTAATTGCTTCAGACTCTTCAGTCACCATATCTTCCTTTTCAAAAGGCTTTCCCCCTGTGTTCCTTCTGGCTGTTTAAATAGAAGGCAAGCTGAGAGAAAAGAGGTTTTGTATATCTTTTCATAAGCTTTTAAAGAAGTGCAATAAAGAGAATTCAAGCATTTTTCACACATCCTCAGCCCTGGTTTTTGAGGTTTTGACTTCCAAGTTTAAGGCTCCTCCTATTCTGTGCATTTTGA
Organism: Alauda arvensis; assembly: GCA_902810485.1. Classification (NCBI taxonomy): domain Eukaryota; kingdom Metazoa; phylum Chordata; class Aves; order Passeriformes; family Alaudidae; genus Alauda; species Alauda arvensis. The sequence continues at coordinate 52,125 of CADDXX010000704.1, forward strand.
TCCTGTCAGTAATTTCTTAGACAGCAAAGATCTGATTCTTTGCATTGTCTGTACCTCCTGGCAATGRGACAAGCCTCAAACTGTAGACTTTCAGCCTGACTATTGAATGAAGTCTGAGCCCTAAACTGTGAAGAAGACAGGGAAAAATAGAATTTATGGAGCCCAAAATGTTAAGAGGTAATTTGTTTAAAATAACTAAGATGATAAATACATGTCACAGCTGAATGTTCCTCTGTACACTSATCACTCTTTCTGAATAGATGGGAACTTCTTCCCCACCTCTCAGAAGAGTGCCCTGAGCAGCAGAGGCAGTCTGATGCTCTGTAGTAAGACTCCTCTGGAAAACTATTTTGCTTGCAAATGATAATTACTCATGTGGTATATGTTGAAGAGAGCAAGTAGAAGTGAGGTTTGCTTCCCGCCTGTTGATAAGGAAATTTGTGCGGAAAGGATAGAACCTTGTGTTGTGCACTTTTCTCCAATACTTATTTAATCCGAAATGCTTGTGGATTCCTTGGCTGCAAGGATCCCTCTTCCCAGCTGAATACCATCATTAGAGCAGCAAGTGACATTCATATCTTCACTGAATAGTCCATTGAGCCATGGATTTTTTCATGCAAAATGAAACAGCTTCTGCAGAAGAGTCAAACCTAGCACTTCACCTTAGACTACCCAGGAGTCTGATTGCTGGATATCCTACAGGGAAGGATATCCAGCAATATATGGGAGACAGGGATTTAAGATCTGTCAGGCAGAARAGGCAATTAGATCATAGATTTTTGGGTGAATGCTCAAGCTATTTGRAAACAACTTGAGAGATGACAATACCTCTTTCTCTTCTAGCTGTAYTTTTGTGTAAACCTAATCTGTTCAGGTTTTCAGTTGTTTCTTCATCCRTTTGTGAATCCTGGGAGGATTTGTGTAAGAGAAACTCAATCACTGCAGTGGCTGAAAAAACATTTCTATTACTTTCCAGGACAGAGCTGCAGGTATAAGGACCCCTACTACCAGAACCTTCSATAAGGAGAGGGTTTGGCCATGACCAGGATTTGGCAGTAGCATAGTGAAAATTATTAAGAACCAGATTTTTACAAGCTTCTAACACAGGTGCTTCATTTTGCTGCACTCTAAACATAGAAACAAAGAAAATGCTGTTTATTTCCATAGGGTTATTGTGAAGTACTGAGATACTTCACAGAAATGAAATTCCCTAATGAATATCGTAAATAAAAATTTCTAAAGTAACTTGCTGTAGACAGCATGTCCTATTCAGTGCTGTGCACACTGTGGTGCTTGTTTCTTCTATAATAGTTCAGAACCACTTTCAGAACCACTGCTTGYTGAGAACCTTACATTTATTATGAAGTTTTCTCAACAAATTTGTATTGAAACCCTGAAAATCTTTTACTTACTTTTTCTTTATAGAACTGGTTCTAAAAGCTGTAGAATTCATTATACTGTCAATACATCTATTGTAAAGTTCGACCACACATATTACTAACCATCTGAAATGGTTCTATAGTTTTGTGACTTTCAAGAGTAATAATTAAAACTAAACATTTAAATTAAGTGCTATTAACCAGTGTGCAGCATGAAAATCTGTTGAGAATGACATCKATAGCAATATTTTCAGAGTTTTGCAAAAACCATGTGTTGTGTTAGCTTGTTCTCTACATTTTAAGGCAGATAAATCTTCCTCTTGCATTCTGTTAGTGGGTGAGGGCATCAGGCAATGGGCCATGAATGCTTTGTCCTTCAGCTACCAAAGCACCTCCCCAGTCTCCTCTTCCCAACCACGAGTCATTCTGTTTCTGTGCTGAAAATAAGCTGCAGGCCTGAGTGCAGCACAGGAAGGATGAAACAAGTTTATGTGGCCACATTCTTTCTTCCCACAATTGGGGGTTGCTGCATCCCACAGTTCTAAAACAACTGTTAGCTTTACTGTAGAAAGTACGTCAGCCTTACCTAGCAAAAAAAGTCCAAACTAGGTATGTGCAGGTGCACCTCAAAAGTAACCCTCAAAATAAAGGTGACATTGCCCTTTCTGTGACATATCCTCTTGGATAGCATTTGTCTTCACTCCACCATTTGTCTGATTCACATTCCTGTACCAGAGTGGTGTCTACTGACTGCACTGTATTCAAACTCACACAGTCAACAGATTCCCACACTCATAAATTTGTCACTGGGGAATGTTGTCTTGAAGTATATATGTCTTTAAAATACACCAGRCTCCTGTCAGTAATCTGATAAACTGTCATTGATTATATTCAGGGGAATATGTTATTTTAGACAATATGATCACCTAGTCCTTGTGAAAGCCATCATCTTTCTTTTCAGAAACAGTGAAGAGTATGACGTGAAAACATAAGAAACATCTGATTTATTTTCTGGTTCTCTGAAAATCTTGAGTAGTGATTTTTATCTTCAGATGAGTGATAGAGTTGGGGATTAACTTTGCATGTAATCTCTATTTTRCCTCTTGTCCATGGGCAAGAAATCTGTATTGTCACAGGAGCTCAGAATTACATACAGAGGTGTTAAAATTATATTTCTGCTGCAGGAGTGAAGGTCTACGTGCCCTTGTGTTTCCTCCCAGATGTTTTGTAAATGAAATGTATTCAACTGCAGCCTTGCTCTGTACATTCCTCTCTGTCTGTGCTTTTTGAAAACCTCCAAGGCAGGAAAACAGCAYCAGTTTAAGATTTTTATGACATATCCAAGCAGAATTACTAAGGAGAAGAAAAATGGCTCTAGTGCCGCTCCATGATTTACCAAATGTCAGAGGATCCAGAAATGAGAGCATAGTTACAAATTCTGCATATGACAGCAAATGCTTCATTCAGATCTCATTCTTTAATTCACAGTAGACAGAAATCCATAGGAAATGAGGCTTTGGATTTTGCTTCAGGACCATTTTGCTTGGATTACTCGGAAATATGAAGAAAGTTTATCAAAAAAGTCCAAGAACTTTAGATACTTAGAGAAAGTTGGGAWACGGATGAGAAGAAAGTACTAATTTCCACTTCATTTATGTCTAAAATTATATTTAATATTAAACCTCTACTCATTGTGGTCTTCACTGTTATCTACACACAGTATTCAGGGCATGCTGGGATCTGAAGATGTAGGGTTAGATAATCTCTGTCACAATGAGCTGTTTTAAAGACATTGCACATCCATTCATGCAATGTTTATTATCTGAATTAGAACAGTCCTGGAGAAAACACTGGTGAAAAGAAGTCTGGAATCACCAATATACATTGACTGGACACTTTAAGATTTTTTTTTTAAATTCATTTATTTCTCATTTTGCCATCAGGGGAAAAAATTACAGTTCCAGGAAACATTTAAACATTTAGAAGTTGTTTAAAATATAAAAAATGTGAGAGGAAATAGCCTGAGCTTTCAGCCCTAAAGCATATCTAACAAAACCRTGGGCTATAATTAAGTTGCAGAAATGTTCTAAGGAAACACTTCCTCATAATTTAACACCACAAAAAAACAGTAGATTTGGCAAGTAGGTGTTTGAACAGCAATGCATCTGTACTTACAGTGCCATACTCTATACACCTCTGAATGGCTCCTTTAAGGACCCTTAAGGACCCCACTAAAWGGTAGGAGAGTCCCCCAWAGCTAACTACATTCATCCATCCTTCCCAGACACCTGGAAGTTGTGAACCGGCCAAACACTGCCAGCTCTGCCTCTTTGTGAACAACAGACATGGCAACTGCCACATCCAAATGACAACCTTTGAATTTTCCCTAAAAGGGAAAAATCAGGAAARCTCTTACCTGAACTCTTTCTATTAAAGGTCATTCTAGKCTTMCAGCCTTTTGCTTCACCTGTGTTTSATTCCCAAGCCACRGGCAACAAACCAGCCCTGTCTCAAAATATTTTGTTTCTCTGGGATTTTTAACTCAAAGACACCAGCTTTGGACTGCTTGCATCCAGATGGCCCTACATGGGTAAAGGGCAGATCTGTACAARACCTGGGCAGGGAATTGTTTCTTGAATAAATAGGCCCTTGTGTAAGGCCCTTGTAAGGAAAAAAAACCCCAAAATCATGTAAATATTGTGTTAGCATGGTGTATTTTTGCTTAGTTGGAAAACACTGAGATCATTCCTTGTTTTAACTAGCTCATTATAGAAGAAAATTCACCATACTGCACAGAAYTGCATTTTCATTTACTGTGAGGAATACAGCTCCTTCCTGCTATCCCTCCCTGGAGATTCTTACTGGTTTGCTTGAGTGTTTCCCCTCATTTATGAATGTCATCCTCAGATTGCAAACTCTTCCATTAGGGAACCCTCTATGGGAATTATGAGCATCTAACACAAGGCTATGAATTCTGGTGGACATCTTAAGACTGATCATGTACAATATGAACATCACACACACACACACACATTGAAACAGGCCTCAGCAGCTTAGCTGAAAGCATGGAGGAAGACCATGTTACAAGAGGAATTTGGATTCAAATCACCAGAATGCCCCAAAATTCTGAGGTTGTTGCTGTTGTTTTGGTTTGTTCAGTTTTTTTCCTGCCAATCAGTATATTCGGATCCATCTGATCAAGGCACTGTATCATTTATGCCTTGTGTCACTCAATCTTACTAGTTTTAACTTAAAACCACTTCCAAAGTATTTGGCCACCCAGTGGGRTTGTCAGGGTCCAGCTCTCACTGCATGCATTAATAATGCATTTAATAATGCATTAATTAAATAGCAAACAAGAATAGGCCATGACAACATATTCAGTTGGGGTACTTTCTGATGAAGGCTGATGAGTTCTCTCACTTCAGTAAAGAGAACTGAACTCAGTCATAGTAGAATTTAAGTTTGAATTTGTGAATAGTTAGGATAGTAAATAAACTGCTTGATGGAAAAGAAAAAAAAGAATACCACCAGTTTCTACATGCTATTTTCAACCCCTTTTCAGATTTCTCAAGTTCTTTCCAATATATTAATCCTTTAATTTTCTTCACAAAGGAGCAAAACAAACAAACCAACAAATTATACCCAAAGGCAGAAAAATATAACCCTAGAGAGACTTAGAGCCTTAAGATGAAGCTGTGAAGACATTTGAGCATGCTTTATAATTTATAATAATGAAATTTATTATTTACAATAATATTATCATATATAAAATATTAATCAAAAATTGATTTGGTTCACAAATTTTTCCCCAGGTTGACCAATCCCTCAGGAACTTCAATAGTGCAATTTTTGACCAGGGCTGCCTAGAGGCCAGAAACAGAGGAAAGGAAAGACTTCTCCATTCACTGGTTTCCAAACTTAGCTTTATAAGCAGACAGGTTGTGCAATCCTGTCCATGAAATTTCCTGAATCTTGTAGTTTTTTCATACAAAAATCCTCTTCTCTTTTTATCATATATATATATATATATATATATATATATATATATAAAAATTGCTAATATTAGTATATAATAATAATAGTATTCTTATTATATACTAATATAACTAATAACTATATAATAATAGTAATTTACTCCTCTACTAATATTTGCCCTCAGAAAAAGAAGTTGTTCTGATGCCATTTGGGTTTTGCCTTTTTTTATTAATGTGTTCTCTGTGTTCTTCACACATATATTTGCAGCTCTGTAGCCTGTTGTATTAGTGACCGGTTTTCCCAGTAATACTCCATGGCCTTCCCCCAAGCAGAAAGACAGAACAAATTCCAGAGCTCCAAGCCCCAGGGGGTACAAGGCTGGTGCTATCTTGGTTCTCCCTGGGAACCAAGGCCAACACAACTCTTCCAGATACATTCTCATGGACAAARTACAGCCAGTGCTGAAGGGGGGCTCCAGAGAAGGGGCTTGACATGGGGGGAAACTGCATCACCACTTGTCCTCCTAACTGGTGCTTTTTATCAATTATGCTAATTTCCTAAAACCTATACAAATGTATTCACCCCTGGGGGGGGGGGTGATCTTTTGTGGACATCTTTCCATACCTGCCTCTGAAGGCCTTCAAATGAAGATCCCCTTTTATATTACCTCCTTACTAAAATTAGCCTGAGTTTCATTTCCAGGCTGGGAAAAAGGTAACAGTTCTTTCTCTTGTCAAYAACCATTCCTCTTGTATATCTTGTATGCCAATTAAAAGCTCAATCAAAAGATATAAACCAGAAATAAACTTATAATCAGGAGGTAATCCTCAATGGTCATCAATTTACAGATAMAAATTATGTTTTGATTTTGGAACTCACAAATGAGCAAGGATTTAGGACAAACGTGAATAGAACTGATGTTTTTCTAGAAATTTTTAAAATTTTTTACAATTTAAACTTTACTTTGCCAGTAAGAGCAGAATTTGTACTTCAGTCTCTTGTACAGAAACCTYCTTTGAGTCAAAAATAAATAGTATATGATGTTTTAAGATATAAGAGAACAATAGTAACACAGGTGTTTATTTTATGAAGCCCCACAAATTTTCTATCAGTCCCCTTTATGGAATTTACAACAATGTAATTGGTAATCATATATCATACATTATACATCCAAAAATGTAATTAAAGAGACTTCTGTCCTAAGACATATAAGGAACATGCCTTTTAAAATGCAAGCTTAATGGTACAAGAATCAGGTAGCTAGAGTTYTGTGTATTGAAAGAAAATTGAGAGATTTACTTGTTTGACAAAGGATCTAAAAGCAAATGAGCACCAAGATCAAGCAGCTATTAAAATAATTTCCATCCAGTCAATGTAGCAGAAATAGTGGTTAAAAGCACAGCTAAAAATATCTGCTGTGACTCAGAATCTTTGAAAATCCACAATCAAAACAGCCAGTAATGTGCACCTGTGACCCTTTTATTTGTTTTTGCAAATGCTTTATCTTCATTTCTAAAACTATTTGCAAAGCAGGACCTGAAAGCAGAAGATGCCAGCAGTGTCCAGCCTGCTGAGAAACAGCAGGTTTTTGCTGTAACAGAAACATGATCAGATTTTTGCATTGGTTTAGATACTGCTTAAAAATATGATATGGGTTGTTTGCTGCCATTTACTTCTGAATCACTCAGCAAAGATAATGGGGACTGGAAAGTCACAGTGGCAGCAAAAAGTGGTATGGACATTCAGGTCTTAAGTATGGGAAAATTTATTGTGAGTATTTTATCAAAAAATAAAGGTATGGAATTAAAACATTTAAAAATTGGTTTCCATAAAGGGAATACCTTTTTATTTTTCCACCTTTATCTCCAACATGGAATTGAAAAATTATGAAATATTTCACTTTTKTAATTTTAAATAATTTTGAAATGAAATTTTAAAAAGTTATCCATACATATTTTAAAGGAAAGGTAAACRTTTCTGTAATGTCAAGATCAAATTRTGGAGCAGAGATGTTTTTCTTATTTTTATTTCATATCAAAWGAAGCACTAGGTWTTYTTCCTAAAAAAAATCRCATTYCYCCCCCYCCTKTTTTTTTCTTKTAATTTAATTTGGTATGTTCTTATGTAATTTCTATCAAGCTTTAGACAATTTTAATTTTTATTTAAGCTAGTTCAGCATTTTTATGGTASCTGGAGAATTTGCTTGTCTACTTATTTGTTTTTCTAGTCTAGCTTCAAACAAAGCTGGAGGTGAATAAGACATTTTCAACAGCTGGGATATGTTTGCAATGTCTGAGAGCAGCCATGTCAGTTCTGCACTCCAGGCATTCCTTTTTTTACCTCCAGAGAGAAGTACATGGACATAATGATGCTGCCTTCACCAGACAAGAATGGATGCTGTCTTCCTGATCTTAAAACACCTATTTGATTTTCAGTAGCATCAACAGTAAAACTTSCATCGCTTTGATATTTTGTCAACAAACTCCCAAGGACACCTGTGACATCTAGCAGTTGTAGTTAATGCTTCATTCTAGGYAGTTTTTCTTAAAGCTTACACAAGACATGCAAAAGAAATTTGGCTGGGTATGCCCAAGGTGAAATTACCAAATCTCAAGGCAATTTTTTCAGAGTGATTTCATAAGTGAAGTACTTAAGGAGCACATTCAATCAGGTGGCCAGATTCCTTCATCTTCATTAATACCTCAGTAAACTCTACAATGCATGAATGTTACATGGTCTTTTTTTGTGCCTTCCTTGCCTTATAGCATCTTCCATGATCCTTAACATTGCTTTTGCTGGATGCCAACCCTGCATGATGCCTGGATACAAATACTGAAATGCCACTTCAAGAACATACCCTGACCAGCTATTTTTGGGCAGCCTATATGTCATTATATAACAGCACATATGCTATAGATCTAGACTTTTGGTTTAACTAAAATAATTCCCTCCAGTGACTTGAATTTAAATTTTGCAATTATTTCCTTAAACAAGCTCAGAAGTAGTTTACCTTTTTGCTTACTGCAACTCTGTATTTTTCTGCCAGAGTTAGAATATCAGGGATGACATGCAGTATTTAAGAAGTGTGGTTGCATGCTTATTTTTCAATTGGTTCTAGTTTGCATTGTTTGTTGAGATTTATTTTAAATGGTGGCACCAGTTTTCTAGGTGGTTAAAAGCCATGCTTTCTAGAGCTGATTGAAAATTCATARGGCTTTATGAAATACTGTCATTACGTTCTTTTTTAAGCATATAACTAAAAAATGCTTAAAAATTCTCCTTAGAACAGTGTCTGTGAGATATTGACATTTTCAGCAAGTTTTATTTTTTAATAAAGGTTACTGGAAACCTTAATTTTTTAAAAAATTGGTTCTGTTGCTTTTTGGGGTTTTTTTTTTTGGTTTTTTGTTTTTTCTTTTAATTAATGGGTTTTGCTTTATAAATCCACATAGAAATTGCATGGAAGGAAAGTTTTTAATTCTTTCCAAAACTGCATTTTTTTCTCCATGGTCTGTTCCTGATGGTTATTAGAGGCTTTTAAAGATGATCATACCTTGATTGTTGTTAGCTTTTACAATAGTGGGCTRTATGATTTCTGTGAAATCATAGATGATCTCAGCATACTTCTGGTCCTTGTGCTGATTTACAGACAGCCAGTGGCTCAGTCATGTTGGTGCATGCCACTGGCCAGGCTCTGCTGACTACCAGAGCCTCATCTTCCTCTGCAAACAACCATGACTTGTTAGAGATGACCAAAGGAAAGCGAGGGACCATATTGGATTGAATATTGATCTCAAAGTAGTATGCTGCACTTCTCTCTTTGGTTTTTAATAGCAGCACTAATAGCACACTGCTTTTACTGCTGCACTCTGAGAGACAGATGCTTCCAGCAGCTTCCTRGTGCAGAGTACTCCACACATGCACTTCTTCCCCATTAAAAATCTCATATTCTCYATTTATTTTGGGTGTGCCCTGCAACAATTAAATAACAGAAAAGCTATGATTTTCTATTTCACTGGACTCAGCTTGAGTAGTGTTGAAGGAAGGCTGGAACTGATCTTCTTAATTTATTACTGAAGAGAACTAAGAAAACCTTTCTGAAGCATTTACTACATTTCCATAGTAATATAAGCCTGTGACTGTTTTTGTAACATGTTCAATTATTGGTGTCTTTGAMAACAAAGCAAATAAATCTCATGTATACAAATTTGCATAAAGCATAAAAGTAATGCATGAGCAGAGAAAGTTTCTATACACTACTRAGAACAGCTCACAAAAAATTTTACATTAAAATGTTCACTTCAATGCCCATAACTGCCTGGCAGAAGTTTCAGATAAAGAAGCCAAGGATGGATATTTAAATTCAATGTCTAAGGAAAAAACCAAAAACTTCAATGCCCACAGAGGTCAGTAAGAAGTAGATAACTTCAGATTGATTGGGAGAAAAATATTGATTACAAGAAAAAAAATGTCTGAGATGTCAACAAATTTCAAATGCTGGAAATGCTGAACTTACTCTAAGTAAAAACATATTCCATRTTCTTYCTATATTAGTATATAAGGCTATTTTCCTTTCACTTTAATATGGAATGAATATGAATTTTTTTTATTTGAAATCAGCTATATTTTGTTTTTTCTAACAAGTCTCTTTCTTACATGCAAAACCTTTTTGCAATAAGGAATGTAGACATATCCACTGGGCAACATTTGCATTAGTGTCACTGCATTTTCCATGTAGCAATGGCAGCATGGATCCTTACAGCTGTGCTCTTATCAAACTCCTCCATCAGGAGGCTGTAGTAAATCTGTGGGTTGTCACTGCTTTCCTCTGACCAAAAACTGCTGCTCTGAGCTGTTAGCAACAAAAATGGATGTTTGACATGGTCAGGGACGGAGAAACCATACCATAAAGATAATGAATTATAGAAGGATGTATTTCCAAGGGTTTCAAACCACTCRAGTCCACTTGCCATTTCTTATGGAGCATGTGGTAGCAAAACCCCTTGGGTGCTAAATGGAAGGTACAGTCATCAATAGCAACCACTAATTATCAAGAACTGTGGGATATGGTTAGACCCTTCTATAAAAATCTTCTAAATGACTCCCACAAGATATCTGTGTATTCAGGACTTATGTGGGAGATAGGATTTTGGCCACTGTGAATTCCAGTTCAGGAAAAGCTATTTATACCAAGCCTCCAAAGGCTTAATGCTTAATGAATATTAATAGTGGAAGTGGGAATTTTTATGTAACATCTTGGTTTACCAAATGTAAAGAAAGTTTTTGCTGCATAACCCTTAAATTCTAAAAAGCAGCATCACACCACCAGCCACCTCCAGAGTTAACAGCAATCACAACTCGGGGTTGGAAGTACAGATATCATCCATCCTGAGGATCACACATAATTTGCTACAACTCAATTTATCACAGTACTATCTAGCCCAGCATACTGTCCCAGCAGTAACAGGAAATACTATTAGAAGACAGTATAGAAGACTAAAATGTTGAAGTCTGTTCCTCTAGTACTGTCCTAGAATTCACAGCCCTTGGATTCCAAATACGGAAGGCATTCCCCTGCCTTTCACACATATGTTACCTATGGGCTTTGCTGACCCTTTTTTAAACCTGCTGGTCTGCCTACAGAACTTCTTGGGGTTATACTTTCAAGAAGAYCACTGTCCACTGTGTCCAGGTGAGGGGGTGAAAGTACTTTCTTTCATCTGTTTTTATACTTGCAGTAGTTTCACYGAGTTTACTCAGTACCTGTGGGACTTGGTGAAAAATCATACTCATCCACTTTTTGCCATATGTACTGCTTTCACAATTCTGTMAATCCCAGCCACATGGCCCTTCATGCTTCTCTTCACATGGAAGAATTCCAGCCATTTCACGTTCCCCTCACGAGGCAGTTGCTCTTTCTTTGTATCTTTTCCAGCTCTGTCCTTCACGGTCACAGRTGAAGCCCAGCCTCTGCTCCCTAGGATGCCTAACCCTTCACTGGCTTTTTTGATCGCTGCTACATGACTCCAAGAGATCATTACTKAGTTGTAGCTTAAAACTCTGAGCTMAATAMACACTATTTAGACTATTATCATATGCCTTGTGAATCTTTTTCTTTCCCCTTAATTCCAGGGACTCCATGTAATAGTCTCAGTTATTCCTTATGGAAATTCCACATTTCTCTATCCCTATGTCTTATTGCCCTGTTCAAACAAAAATGTTCTTTGTTTTCTGTTCTCATTCCCTCCAAAAGCAGTCTCCACAGCAAGGAGATCTRTGTGCCCCACATTCATGTGCCAGAGTTCCTTGCTTTATTACCCATAYCACCATTGCTATCCCCACCCTGGAATTTCCACAGTTTCAGCTTATTTGGATCTGGTCCCTTTTCCAACCTAAATGTACTATGAAGCATCAGTCAGCTAGTTTTATTCTGTGCTTCTTAACTGTAACCCAAAATATCTTGCCTTGAGCACAACTTTACACATATCAAGCACACAATCTTTTCTGTAACTCTGAAGAACATCTCCCATTTGGACCACAGACTGATAGCTGGATTATCTCTGTGCATGTCTCTCATGTGATGCCACATCCTGGTCTGCATCAAAAGCAGCATGGACAGATCAAGGGAGCTGATTTTGCCTSTCTACTCTGCTCTGGTGAGAGCAGCACATGCAGTACTGCATCCAGGTCTGGGGACCCCCAACAGAAAAAGTGTGTGGACACCTTAGACTGAATCCAGAGAAGTGGTACAAAGGGGATCAGAGGGCTGGAGTACTTCTCCTTCAAAGACAGGCTGAGACAGTTGAGGTTGTTCAGCCTGGAAAAGAAAAAGCTCTAGGGAGAACTTGCCAGTGCAAAAGGGCCTGCAGAGTGTGGAGAGGGTCTTTACAGAGACAGATAGAGGTAGGACAAGAGGTAATAGCTTTAAACTGARAG
>CADDXX010000704.1:69290-88271 GCA_902810485.1 Alauda arvensis
CCGAGCGCGGGGCGGTGCGGTCCAGGCGCGGTCCAGGCGCGGTGCGGTGCAGTCCAGGCGCGGGGCGGTGCGGTGCGGTCACGGTGCGGTGCGGTCCGAGCGCGGTCCGCGGCTGCCAGCGGCACTGAGAGATGCGGGCGGATGCGCTGGCCCCGCGGAGAGGGCGCGATGCGAAAATACCAAGCGAGTGTCGGCGCAGCCAGCGCACAGTAAGAGTCAGCGAGGGCTGCGGTGTTCAAAGGAGTTTCTGATTTAACAGATGGTACCGCAGGAAAGAAACAGTTTTCGGAGAGGAACTGTAATGACACAGGTTTTTTGCTCTGTCGTGTGACAATTTATTCTGGGTGCTCTTTCAGTTTAGAAGAGGTACAATATTTTTAACTTATTGTCAATGACCAGCAAATACTGGAGTATGCCCCGAGATTTTTGCCTCTGAAAATGGAAATGTATATTAATTTTAAAAATGCACGTTTTGTTGTTCTGTTCACACGTAAATCKATTTAACGCTACGTGTTCCTCTTATTAGGGAATGTAAAGTTTTTCACTTAACGTTGAAAGCAGCATGGTGTAGCTAGTTTATTCTCCTGCGCTCTAAATCGAGGAAAGGTTTCAGAAGCTGCTTCGCTATTCAAAGGAAGCTTTTTGATGTTTGCAAAGTTGTATTAAGATAGTTTTCTAATTAAAATCATAATAGGCGAAGGGGAATTTGAGAAGCTTACGTGTCACTGGGTGAAAGAACTGGACTGAGGGCCAGTAAGGTGCTCTTGGTGGACAGTCTAGCTATGCCTGCAGGTGTTGTCAGTCTAATGACCCGACTTTTAACACTTTTAAACCATGCTTATCTTTGCAGAATGACTTGGATTTGGAGTAGTACATGCAGTCATGATTATTCATGAAAGCTTAAATGTTAAGCTTCGTCAGAATTTAGGTGCATTTAAAAATAGTTACAGACGCAGAAGATGCCATTCCTACTGTGTGTGTTCTTGAGTCTGTTCATTAGCGTTATGCAGTGGAGACGGAAAGACTGCTGGATTCTGTACCTCTGCAACTCTTCAACTTCCCCTTCTCCCAAATGGAACTCCCTCATCTCCGCCCGCCAGGGCAGCGCTCCCGGAGAGTAACAATTGATCCGTGGGTTTCTGAAAGCCACTTTGTGTGATTCGGCTCTGGTTTGTGCTTGAATAAACTGCTGTCCTGTCAGTTCCATTTTTATGAGTATGCAATAATGGGGGAAAGTCCAGTTCTTGAGTTGATGCTTTTTGCCTACTGCAAAGACCACAAGAGAATGCAGCCAGAAAGAGCAGCCTSTGTTGACAGCATAGTGAGATATAAGGTGGGAAATTCTTGTGCATGGCAACCTGCCATTTTTCCTCATGTGATTAGATTTGATCTGAAATAATACCTGATATTTTAAAAAATAAATTTATTTAAAACATGAGAAATCATCAAAGTCAATGTTAAAAATGCCTTTCTTTATKTTCTTGGAGTAATAATTTGTTTAATTATTTGGGTTGTATTTTACTGATGTTTTAATACTATTTTTAATACTATGTTTTAATACTATTTATTTTAGTTCCAGAGCTCATACATATTAATAGAAATATTTCAGCATCATAACCAGATAAAGATTCTTTGATAGTCAAAGCACATGCTAATAGAGCATATAAGGATATCCTTAAAATTTATGCTGTGAATTATAATTCTTGTAGAGTCTCAGTTGATTCTTTTTTTCTTGTCCATGTTTGAGACCAGCTAGTGGAGATGACAAAAGTATTAAGGTAACATTTTAGTTGTTTGAGAATGTCTAGTTAGCAACTGCAGTGTTTGCACACCTATGTTTCCCTTTAAGCAGAAAAAAAGRTAACTAATCTTCTTTCTCAGTGCTTATCTTTCTTTCCATGAAAACTTTTTTCTCCACTGATTGCTTAACCTAAAGAAATATCTTCCATGGGTTGGTTTGTTTTAACGAAGTGTGTCATCTTGCATAGTAGAAAATATACATACTTACTCCTGGATTTGGGGGAATAACAGAACTATGGAAAGAAATGTAAGAATATTAGGGTGTTTTTAGCTGAATTTAATTTAAAAACTATATTCCCAAAAATTTGGTCCTCCCCCCCACCCCCCCAGATCCCCAAAGACTTAAACCCTGATAATAAAGACATTAAACTTTTTTGTAGGGACGTGATAATTATTTAAGGCTGGTAGCAGAAGGCAGTAGTCTAGGATTGTCAGCACTAATGATCAGCTGTTAATTCACAAGGTCTTTGTGCACTTGTTTTTGTTGATGAGCTACTGTGACTTACTTCTTCTTTACCCTTTAGTGAGTTGCTGTTGTTTCTTAAGTTACTGTAGCAAAAACATTAAATTATGCGTACTATTGAAACATATGGAAGGTGAGAACCTTACAGAAGCAGACAGTCACTACTGACAAGCATGGTCAGGTGTCAGATTAGCACAAGATTGTTACATGATTGTTAATGGCTTAGCTCAGGAGATATTGATACTTTAGCAAAGCCATTTATGTAAATTTGGGATGGCTTCCTTGTTCATTGCAGCAGATATTTGTTAAGCAGGGTGTCTCTGGTGTGTGGACTGTTGCCATCAGAGGCAGAAGGAGCATTTTGAGRTAGGCAAAGAACTGTGCATGTTTTGAAGCTTGTGGAGGAGACGTTCAGGTGTTTCAAAACAGACATTGCTCTCTCTCAATATCACCAGGGGTATTTTGTGCCAGGACCAGATGCTTGTGTGGCTCATGTGGCAGTGAGCTGTAAATTACCCTGCTATTCYAGCATCTGCTCCAGCAAGTTTTACTGAAGATTAGATWTAGATACAGAGAAAGTAGCTCCTGGATATCTCGTGATGTGTCATACAGTTTAATACAGGAAGTTATTTGATCTGCAGGTTAAAATCTTTCAGATGGAGCAGAGGCCCCTGTCACAGACAGACCTTATCTGTGGCTGCAGCAGTACAAGCAGTGGGTTTCTCCTGTACCTAAAGCTACTGCTTGTATCAACTACGCTTTGAGGCAAGCCATGACCTCCTGCTTTCTTACATTACTCTGGCAAAACAGGGATTGAAGACATTTCTGTTTGTTTGTTTTGTTTTTGTTATTCTAGTACCTATTAATGGGGTAAAATGAGAGGGAAGTAGGGGGAAAATCATAAATCTTTGTCAGTCTTCCATCTCCCACAGATGTTATGCTGAGTACTAATATGAGGTTTGGCTTTCTAATTCTAAATGTGATGAGGACCATTCAGCACCACTTTGTTACTCCACTTATTATCTTTATTATTTGATAATTGAGAAAATCATGAAAGGAGAGGGGTGTTAGACATGGGAGCAAAGGGAAGAGAGGACAGCTACCTACAAGCTGGATGTGTGTCATAATGGAGTTTTCAGCAGAGCATGAACACAGAGCARAACAACTGCCTGTCACAAAACAAAGGATTGGACTTTCTCTGGGGCCAGTGTAACATGAGGGGAAAAAATGGGATTGTGTGAGTTCCTTCATGAGTAGCTTGAGAATATGAAAGATACATCAGTCTCTCTTTATTTTCTTTTTGCTGGAGTTGGTTGTTTTCAGGCTTAGAGTGATAGGTCTAGATTGATTTATATATTGCTGGTGAGTTTTTATTCCATATGATTTGGGCCCTGTTCACTACCCTTCCCCACCCCAAGGTTAGTACTTTCTGCATAATAYTTAATCAACRTTGGAAGCCTGACTAATTTCAAAAGGAGCGCTAAACTTAAAACTTGTGAAGGAAAAAGATTTCCCCAGGACAGCCATGGGCATTGTAAAACTTGAAGGGATCTTGAGARACTTGAAGTGAATTGCTATGTAATAGAAACTAGATGGCTCAAGTCAATTCCTAGTTGAATGAGATTTACCACTTCGAAAAAAARTTATTTTTAATTTAATATTTTTGGAGTAARTCCCTCTCAACACTTGTGTATGTATCCAAATCCATTGTGCACTTTCCAGTTATTAATTAACCCAAGTTTTTGCTATTAATAACTAATTTTTAGGGTAGTGTTGTTTTTATATAACTTCTAGCTATCAGATCTAGCTATCTTCCTGTTCRAAGAGCTACTTATTGTCTRGTTTTTTAATAGGAAAATCTGTATMAATTGATGAAGGCCTCTTGACAARACTGAGTTCATCAAATCTTTTGCTCTTTATGTATTTTCAATCCTGTTTTATTTTTTTGTCTGGTCAGTTAGATTGTTTTCTGTCTCTTGGAAGCCATACACGTGTTGCCTCCTTGGATGCTCATGCTTTTCCTAATGTGCAGTAACTTTGTACACAAATTAAATGGTAAGGGCAAGAAAAAGTCAGGGCCCTATTAGAAAGGAGAGAATGTAAAGACATCTCTGATGRTGAAGTAGGTAGAGGTTGTCTTATAGTTTGTTGGTAAATCTATCAGTATTCAACAGTGAAAGAGGAATGAAAGAGATTTTGAACACTAAGCAGAGCTTAAGCAGATCTTAGCAAAAGCAAGACCATTTCTGTGGCAGWTGAGATCTTTGTCAGGCTGTGAATGGGAGCCTTGGTTGTGCAAGATCCACTGCTGCAGTTTAMACATTATTCAGTCATCAATGACCAAAGACTGGCACTTTGGATCAGCCTGCGGCATACACCCTTTGCATCCCTGGGAAGAACAGTTGACATATTTGCAATCATGAATGTAAAACCTTTCTCACCATGTAAAACAAAGCTGCAGCAGTTCTGTATCAAACTTGGACTCTGGAAGTATTGCCTCTTGAAAGTGTAGGCATCCTGTTTGTTCAGTTGCTATAGTTTGTACTTTTGTTCTGGAAGGTATTCTCACAGCCATCAGGATAGATTACTAGAAACCATCCTGCCTGTCTTCAGTGGGTGATCTCACCCACCCAAGCACCAAAGCTGGAGAAAAAATCTGCAATGCAAACATGTAGCATGGCTGCTTGATTGATATGCTTTTTCTTTCCAGACATTATATAAATATACAATTCTCATTAATTTAGCTGTGAACTTGACTTCTGGAAACAGAAAAATATTGTCTGCCTCCTGTGTTCCTTCACATAAAATGCTTTTGGGACACATAGACGTGAAACAAATTTCATATGTAAAACATAGTTCAGCTGAAGTACTTGCTTCAGTTGAAGATAAATAGTATCC
The DNA here is from genome assembly GCA_902810485.1 of Alauda arvensis. Taxonomy (NCBI): domain Eukaryota; kingdom Metazoa; phylum Chordata; class Aves; order Passeriformes; family Alaudidae; genus Alauda; species Alauda arvensis. The sequence goes on from CADDXX010000704.1 coordinate 74,452, forward strand.
GGAAATCTTTACATAAATTTTAWAGATGACATGCATACAAAGATAAGACTTTGATACTATGGTCAGAACTGTGTTTTTCCCCAGAGTATAATACAACCAGAGTCAATGAAGATAGTTCCTAAAATAACTGTAAATACATTATTAGATATTCCTTAATCTAACWGTAGCTATATAAAACCTTAGCAATAAATCATATTTCATAAATAATACAGAGCATACTAAAAATGTTAGCATTTATAGTGACTGCAGTGCAATTGGATGCACTTGTGMGTCTTCTTTATACTTTCTGATTTTAAATTATTAATACTGTTCTATTTCAGAARTTGATATTTGTATACTGTTGATGTAAACCCAATCTATTCAGTCATCTGAATCTTTGACAATTGCATTCCAAGTGGTCTTMTGCAATTTGTTGCACAAAATAGCCAGGGCATCCATGCTGTTGATAAAAGGATATTCCAAGGTGATTGATCAATTAACACTACATCATTCTGAAAAGAGAAACTGTAACAGCTTTTAAATTCCCTTTAGAGAAGGAAACAACTCTTATCTATGACTATAAGAAGCAATAGCAAGAAAAAAGGATGTAATGGGAACAAAATGTTTTTTTTCTTCTGGCTTTAATTCTCCATTGGTATCTTATTGTTAGTGTGTGTGGGTTTTCAGTAATTTTCTCTGGGATTATTCTTTTTTTTCTCTTTTTTCATTTTTCCTGGAGTCACTATAAACACTAACTGCAGTGAAATATTATAGCCATAGGAGTAATGCWAATTCATTACTAGTTAATCTCACTTCTACATGAAACCTCAATTCCCTTGTTGTACTTTCTGCTTGAATAGTTTTCAAAGAACCACACTAATTTTATGTGTGGACTTAAAGCACTCATACCTTCTGTTGCCATTACCATATCACCATGGCAAAAACAAATTGTGGCTTTCTTTGCATGCAGTTTCCATATGCCAGAAAGGATGATAGTAGCAGGAATTAGCTGGTCCATGTGGAACACTTGACTGTGAAACTCTTGCCATATGCAAACTGTCATACCTCCTTTGTCTTTCTCCTTTTTTTTTTTTTTTCCACTGAAGTCTGCCTCACCTGAAATCCTACATACCYGAGTCTGTGCTCCACTGAGAAGTTTTACCTGAAGCAGTGAGAGATTTAGACACCTCTAAAATGGGAACAGTTGAATACCTAAGTGTAAGAAGTTTTGAGGTGGCACAAACTGAAGTGGCAATAACATCTGGAAAGTGAAGATATTACCAGCTGCAGGATGTGAGAAGATAAGTTGTTGAAATTAGTTATAAGTTAATGTTGTTGAAATACTCTGATGCTGTAGTGAYCACCTTCGAGAGGCTTGTGAGGAAATTGATTCTTCTGGCATCCTAGCAGAGCTTAACTAGAGTACCCTAAGGCTGTAGACTGAACAACTCTGATCAGACTAGGCACCAAAYACCTTATCTGCTTACTCAGTACGTGGTGCTCTCTGAGTGTTGGTGGAAACAGTCTTGGTGGAAAGAGGTGAAGTGCTCTGTGAACACAYAGCTGAAAATTGTGTMAAGCTGTTCATCTCTCYTTTTGGAGAAGATTGTTTRGWCACTTGGTAACCTGTGGTCCTTAACTGTGTTGRAAATAGCAGCCACAGAATATGAGGTGTTGGTACCTAACAAGGTCCTCATCAAACTGCAACCAGCCTTCTGAACTGGGGGAGAAAAGCTCCTTGTACTGATMCATGGAAATGTGTATGTGGCCGTGAAAGAAGAAATTTGTGCTAGAGTCTGCACAATCTTTAGTGAGAGTTAGTAAATACAGACAGCRAGACAGAATTAAGATACAAATGGTCCTGATTTTGGTGAGTGTGATACTTTTCCTTACTCTCCAAGTAAGGCAAACAGAGTCAAAATAATGTTGTGTGTCTGCTGGAACTCTAGTAACATGCATACATCATGTCCAGCAGCACCAGCAGAGGTCTGCAAAGTGGTTACACCCAGTGATGGAGGCAGTGATTGTTGTTGCCCAGGTGGAGGAACAGCATGGTTGGGTGGAGTTTGCAATATTTGGAAGGAGAGTGATGCAGTAATGAAATGTACCCAGACATTASAKTTAGGGACCTTAAAGATCATCTMGTTCCAATCCTCCTGCCRTGGGCACATCTCCCACTAGACTGGGTTGCCCAGTGTSCCATCCAGCCAAGACTGGAACACTGCCAGTGAATGGAGCATCCACAACTTCTGTGGGCAATTAGTATCTGATTATTTACTGTGACACAGTCAACAAAAAATTGTCTCACTCCAACTCTGTCACAAATGTTGCAGTAAGTGTTGCAGGAAGTTTTGAGCAAGGCTTAGGTTATGCCTAGATATAAATCTTGAYCTCACTGAAGCTTTAAAGGGAAGGTATTTTAAATATAGTACTACTGAGAAACACCCAGAAAAGATACCCTCACCTTGCCATGTGTATTTTCCCCAAATTCCTTTACCATCTAATTTCCCCAGATTTCCTGTGAGTCAGATGTGGTAAAACTGTAGCACAGGCAGAATGCAAACTTGTTACTGCTCTTCCCACTATGCCCTCAGTCACTTCTAGGTACATACACAGAGGCAGAGCTTTTGTAAAATTTTGTGGCAATGGGCAGTAAAAATACATTCTCCTAATTAATTGATATGTCATCTTCTGTTACCTCCTTTGGGGAACATAAGAGAGTGGTTGGAACCCATGGGTCTTTCTTCAGCTGAAATAGAGGAAATCTTGAAGAAGCATGCAAGTTGCCATTGATAGGGAGGAAATTGTTCCATCTCCATGATCTCTAAATTCCTGTAACTGCTAATTGCATCCTGTTTTCTACTTCCCCTTCGCAGTTATTTTAATTACAACTCACTGGCAAAAGTACCTGTCTCTGTTGCTGTCTGAGTGAATCCAAAAAAAAAAAAAAAGAAGAAAAAATTTCCTTGATTTATTCCACTCTTTTGAAATACTCAGTCATGTTGTAGATCAGTTTTCTGGTTTTAGTTTTCCAAATGTATACCTCTAGGTAAGCCAGTAGATCTTTAGATAATAAGAGGATTTGGTTTTAATAACTTCCTATGAAAAGCACAATAACTTCCTATGAAAAGCACAATAACTCCATTTTCCAAAGCTATGTGAATATTTTCCAGGTGTATTAATTCACATTTGCCAAAATGAGCCAGTTTTATACCTGTGTGAGGGCAAAAGCAGCTTCCAATGTGCTTTAATACCTGTGAGTTAGGTCATTTCATGTTAAGTGAATGTTGAAACAGTGACACRGGTTGCCCAGAGAAGTTGTGGATRCCCCATCCCTGGAAGTGTTCAAGGCAAGGCTGGATGTGGCTTTGAGCAGCCTGGGCTGGTGAAAGGWRTCCCTACCCATGGCAGGGGTTTGTAACCAGGTGATCTTTGAGGTCACTTCCARTCTGAATCATTCTATAATGATTWTTAGAAGGATTTTAAAGAGTAGTCTGAAAAAAGCAGGGATAAATGAACATAAGTTGTACCAATGTACAGAAATACAGACTGATGTGGTGTGAGGCAGTGGAGCTGGTGTAAGCAGCTGTAGTGTTCTAGATGCTTGTACCTGACATTTTATACCACAGTGCTTAAACAGTGGCACCATGCAAATTTCAGTGCATCAAGCATTCAGTTTCCATGCCAGGATTGTATTACTCAAGTTTGTTTGGAGTTCTGGACTGTTGCAATTTTAAACCACTAGTGTTTTGTCATGTGTCTTTGTGTAGGAAGATTCCCATTTAATACAAATTGAATTGTGATAAATTAATGATTGTGACCAACTCTGAGCTGTAGGACATCTGAATCCTGCAAATGTGTTTATGCTTAAGATACAAGTAACAGGCTAACTTGAAAGATAATCTTATTACATCTTCCAGTCTGTTCTTGGTGCATTGTTAATCATACCTCCTCACAGGTAAAGAAAGGTAAAATGATAGTATTTTCTCCAAAGAAAATAAGCTTATCATAAATAATTTCTTGATTTTGGGTTAGAAACACAACATTATTCCTGAAGGACTTCAGAATATAACCTTCTAAGGTGGTTTCTCCAAACACACATCTATTGCCTTGTGCAAGAGCAGTTAGGTGGAACACAGACAAGTCCTTTATTCTGGTAAATCATCACAACTAAAACAAGATTATTGCCATTGTTCCTTAGCATGTGACATTTAGAAAAAGTTTCTGTTCTTTGAAACTGTGATTTTTTGTGTTACTTGTGTTAATATTGTCTCAGCTAGGCTCTTGATGTTGAAGAGAAACTACTTGTATTGATGCATAAAATATGTTTATCACTTTGTACGAAGACAAAGTTTTACTCTGTGCACATGAACATTTGCATTTATACAATATGATAATGATTTAATGTACTTGTAAGAGGGCATGGCTCCTAATTWTGGAGAAGAACACTGGATCTCAGGTGACCATTTGGGTCAAAACTTTTCTCTGCCTACCCCAAATYATCTAGCCTGCYTCTGCATACTTTGGCTTTCTTGACTCTTTAGTTATTATGGGTACACTTTTAGTATTGCTAATTGACTGCACTAATTTTTCTTTTTTTTTTTAATAAATGCTGATGCAAAAAAGTAGTTTATGTGAGACCACTGGGGAATGTTTTTAGATTGGTATTAAGAATGGTACTTTAGGAGCCTTGTCTCATAAAATGACTTGAGAATGGTTGGTTAAAGGTGAGCTACAATAATAACATTTAATTTCCACCTTAAATTAAGGTGTTAACTTATTGAGCTTGAGACAGGAGATTACAGAAACTATGGTTTAGTCTCTTTCTGAGTAGTACATTGAAATTCATGCCTAAAGGTATAACTTTTTTCTTTCTCACATGCTATCTGTATTTGGAAGTTCTAGTTCTGATCTTTCCTATCAACAGATGTTTTTACTCTGAATTTAAGATCTAATAAATTTATGACCCAATAAAACTGTACAGGGCAACAGTAGTTCCTCAGTAAAACAAAGAAGTTTAACCCTTCCTTTAAAAAGCTACTTCATCAGGCTCTAGAGTCTAGGACAGGGACAGACTGTGRCTAATTTTATTTTAACATATGGAAGATACTGGATAATTTTCCCTTGAACAGCTCTAGAAATCAACAAGTAGTGAAAAATAGGTTCTTCCCATGTGTTAGTGAAGGGTCAGATTGAGTATAGCTAACAGCTTTGAGCCATGTGTGGAGAATATTCCTACCTTCTGTTCGTCAATAGAGAAGCAGCCATCATACATTTATATTTATATATTTATTATAATTAAGTGCATGTAAATTTTTTGTCTTCTACCTTCTGGCTAATTGGTGGAACTAAGCTGCCATGAACTGGATATGCATGGTACTAAAAGTATGAATTTGTAGTTTTTTCTTAATGTGCTTTTAAAGCACATAAGGCTTTTTCTAGTGCAGTACCACTGATTTTATGATTTATTTTTTACATGTGAGTGGTACCTGAATGTTGTTCACCTCAATGGGCAAAATTGTATCAAAACATATTGCTGTTGGTGATGGTGTGGTCAGAAGAGAGAACTCGTTCTGTGATATAGACCCTTGAGTATTTTCATTGTGGGATAGATGGGAACAAATGCCTCAGTTTTGTTCTTTGCAATGTCCAGCCTGACTCAGCAAGAAAAATAATTTGCACAAGTTTTTTATACAGTAGTATTTTGTGTAAGTCTTTTGTTTCAAAAATTTCAAGTAGCTCTACTGTGCTTGCCAGTAAAACAAAGAGATTATAGGAACAGAGCAAAACCCCTCTTCGTTCTCCTCCAATTAATTTCATTCCTGCTAAAATCCTGTTTGTGTTTGGAAAGGAATGACCTTGAAGCATTGTAGTTCACAGTTCAAATCTTTTGGTAAATATTGGCTTATATACTGGGTGACCTGAATAAAAATAATGAGTAGAATCTTTTGTTGTTGGATTTCTCATTATCTTTTTAAGGTGTACATTTTTTCATGTCCCTCTGTTGTATGAAGGATAAATTTAGTATTGTGGAATCAATAATGACATTTCCCATTCCATGGTCATAGCTCTTATTTAATGCTATGAGCACAGTCATTGTTATAGATGTTCTGCATTTTTATAGATGTATCAGCATGGGCCAGATTTTTGTCTGTGACTCAGAAACTGTTGTAATTATATTGGTGCAGGCARCTCCATCTCTTACTTATGAGGCATTAGTCCTGGTAGGGACTTTTCTACATGAATGGAGAATTTGTAAGTCTGCACCAATGTTAAATAAATAACCTCTGACAAGTGTTGAAATTTTATTTCAATTATGTGGTGGTGTTTGGTTTCTGTCAGAGGGCTCTGTTCTCCAGCACCCCCGTTATGTGCATGCACTTGCAGTGAATGGAAGGTAATTTGTGCCCTCATATGTTCTGTTGGGATAGTGGTGAAGTAATTTTGGTAAGAATGGACACTGTCAGTCTTATCCCTGAATCACTTCACAGGTGCCACAGTTGAATATYGCTGGAAAAAGTGCCTGATGCAGACAGTCTGAAGTGATGTGAAAACTGCTTGTAATAGCTGCACTTTAATAYCTGAAACAGAATAGAGGAAACTATGTTTGCACAAATATAGACAGCCTGAATCATCAGCTGGTGGTGAAAAACTCGTGTGTGCATCCAGCCAGGCAGAAAAAATAGTGGCTTCCACTCTAGTTCAGCAAAGCCAGATGAGTTTTGAAAATTCATAAGCATGGGCTTAATTATTACAGTGTATCAACTTTACCTGAATTAAGGGAGAGGAAGCAGTGTGATTTTACATTAATGAGGTGTTCAAAGCTGAACTAACAACAGTGTCCAGCTGGGCATTTGCAAGGCACTGGTGTCTGGATGGCCCATTTTCTGGGTGCTGCCTGTACTTTTTGGGATGATGCAGTTCTCAGGTTATATGTATACATCACAGCTAAGAAGGGTAATAAGATAAGCCCCTTTTGGCTAAAAAAAGAGCAGTGCTAAGCTTGAGGATGACGCACGTGTAGGCTTTCCTTTGGACTTCCACCTGGAACARCAAGAGTACCTAAAAACTCCCTTCCTCCTCAGCTAATGAGACCTCGGGGATTCCCATATTGGTCACCTCCTGTTCTAATCTGCTGAGAACAGCCTCATAAAGCAGGCAGGTTTCTGACCTGTATTCAGTGATCTGTCCAAATGTTTGGTATGTGATGTCTTTGCTCAATCCTGATTTCAATTCTACTATTGTAATCCTAAAAATCACACTACTAAACTATGGAATGGATGTCCAGCGTCATTTTAGTAGCACTTGAGCAAACAGAAATGTTATTACTGTTATGATTGCATATAGAGTTGAACCTAATAATTAAAAATAAGTTAATACTTAACCTTTTAAATGGTTTTCRTATTAATAATGACTTGCAAAAAAAAAAGCTGGAACATTAACAAGCAACTAGATATATATTTCTTAGGGAAAAGAATAGGAAAAAAATTAAAACCAATTCTAAGTTTTAATTAAAAAAGATTAACAGTATAATTAGCTTTTTTACAAAGGCATAACTAGGTCCCATTTTCTTCTTCTGTATTGTAGTTGAAATGTCCCACGTGAGCATTTATACATCTTAAAACTCTGCAAATGGAGACTTGAATACAGGCACCACGTTTCTCTTCTGTCTTATTGATCTTAAGGTATTATCAACACTCACAAACAAGCAATTGCAAATCCATCTTAAAATTGAAGTACTTGCCATTTTCTTGATATTCTCTCATGAGGCTTCTCTATCTGAGATCTGTCTTTTCAATTACCATTTGCTGTCATTTCTTGCACTTTAATATTATAATGCAAATACCTCTGAATCCATCCAGGTTTATTTCAGTCCCTTTTTTGTTTCCATGCTGTTTTCAGTTGCAAGTAGTCTTTAAGGAATGTTCTCAAACAACTTGATTGGTAAAGGTTCAGAAAGCAATAGKAACAGTTCATAATTTCAAGGCTCTTTGAAAGACCAAATAATTACATTATTTCTCTTTTGAATTTTTAGTAGAATTACAGCTTAAGATAGAATCTAGAGCTTCAACAGAACTTAATTGTCATGGCATAAATTATCTTCAAAATTAGAAAACTCTAGTATTGGTAGCATTTGTAGCATTCCTAGTGATGAAAGCAAAACATAATGACTTAAGACTATATGTGGTGCTTGTGGCTCCTGTCTTATGCCTGTAAATATAATTGGCCTGAAAACAAAAGAAATATCACAAGAAAAGGTTCATATAATTGGCTACTCTGTTTCAATGCTAAGATCAAAGCAGTGTAATGTCTGTGCTGATATTTCTTGCTGTTCTAAGTCTTGRGTCTTAGCTGCTCCTAAATAGAATTAAATTCAGTCATTGCTAGACAGGATTTTCTGCAGTGCTAAATTCTTACTAATTTTCAAAAGTTCAAAAATACTTGGGCCATACTGAAGCCAACAGGAGCTGTGTGTGGTGATGAGGTTGGAATCAGACAGAAGGTTGCATGCCAGGGCACAGGATCCACAAATCTCTCCAGGCTCCATCATTTAATTCTGCATAGCTAAATTTGAAMTTTGCTCTTGAATTTTCCAGTGAAGGTGTTTATCTTTCTATCCATGGGTGATGGAAACTATTTGACATACGGCCTTATTTTCTTAAATTCAGCCCTCACAAATACTGTGTCCTTATTTTTCAGGTTAAGTTAGAGAATGGCGTCTTTTATTTTCATGTTTTGTAAGTACAGGTAACTCAATTAAACCCTTTGACTTCTTTTTTGTTTGTGTGTATGTTATAGGAAAATTAAAAGCAAAGAGTCATTGTTAGGTGTTTGGCCACAAAATTAGATGTTAGAAGCATGCTAACAAACTGAGCATTTTTTCTGGTGAGATATTTTACAGTGATCCTTTTGGAGTTGATATAACCTGCTTTTAAATTTCTCCAGTTGTGGTGTTAAATTTCCTGAGTATCTAAATGTGAATTTTATGCCTCCTACTTTTGAAAATGTTTTAGTTTTACTCAATTACTTCTTTGTCAGTGTGATTCATATATTTTCTACAATAGCTCTCATTTGACAAAGTAAACCTGTGTGCTGCTTCATTACTGTAGTGATGAGTTTTAATTTGCTTTATATTTTAATTTTTTCTTGAGATTGACTTTAAGACCTCAGTTTTATGAGTCAAGAAGCTCCCTGCTGTGAAATCAGTCGCCTTTTTCTRTTTGAGTGAAGCAAATTTCTATGTACAGGATAAGCACTGAACTGATTGTACAGGCTTTTGTTAGGAAGTTTGATAGGATTTTTTGATCCAGCTGTGGCCTTGTCATGCCACATTTCCTCAGAATTTCTGTAGCCTGTGTTTTAGTGAATGGCCTGATGTTAATACCTTGAGTCATTCATCATACACCTCCTTTCAAGTGCTTAAGGTAAAGACTGTTTTAGACATATTTRGGATGGTTGGTGCAAACTAAAGTGTTCTATTCATCTCTGTGCTTCTTCCTCTGTGCAGAATGGACTGGGTATAATTTTGGCAGTGGGATTTCATGCTACTTGTTGCTCATTAAGTTGAAAACTCCATCTGGAGAAGATATTAATCCAAACTGCTGTTCTGGTACAGCTTGTTTTGAAATTATTTGTTTCAGACTGGGACTGCTTTGACCAGTGGTATCCTAAATAAAGAGTGACTCCTTTGGAAGTCTTTTTTAGTATATTTAGGTGTGTACATACAGTTTCAGAATATTTCATATCCTGTTTGATCTATCTTGTCTTGACTATGTCTGTGACTTTGTCTCTCTCAAACATGTTAATTTTCATGTTAATCTATTAACTAACTATTAATCTATTGTCTTATTTTTTTTTTTAATTTCAAAAAGTCAAAAATAAAATTGCTTTGACCTAGATTTCTTGCAAATTCTTTAGATTCTATAGCACATACTACTTGGAAATTATAATTCAATTTGAATGGGAAGGTTTAATTTTTTTTTAATTGCATTTTAGCCATCAGATGAAGTATTATGTCAAGTATTGTGTGAAGTATTGTCTCWTCCATATGGAATTGAAAGTTTTTAATTTAGAATGAGTCTTTTGTTAGCAATTTTTTACAACATTTAAACTTCCTGTCATATAACACTTCCACTGTGAAGTATTCATGGAAGGAATAGTTTCCTCTGCTCTTGCTAGATTGGTCTTGAGATCTTGTTTCTAATTAACAAAAAGAAGCCCAGCAGCATCCTTTCATATCAGGAAGAAAACTAGGGAAAAATGTAGCATTGAGATAAGACAAAAAGAAAAAAAGTTCTTCAACACCATCTTGTAGACAGTCTCTTGAGTTGCAGTTTTTCWTTTTAGGTTTAATTTTCCTTTGTAAACTGCTTGGGAAAAAAAGAAAAGATAAGACTATTTTTGCAGAAAGAATGATCTTTTCTAACCTTTACCTACATTTGGCTGCTGCAAAGTACAATAGTTAGGTCACAGACATATAGCAGCAAATAAAAATRTAACAGTTTATAGATAAGCCTTATCACAGACAAAAATCTGATACTCAGTAGAGTTTGTGAATTACTTGCCCTATTTCTTCACAGTCTCATGGGATTGTGTTCCTTCTATACAAATCTTCCTRTTTTCCAGATTTTGCCCACTCCTCCTTGGGAAACTGTAATTTCTTGCAGGGATGGCTGCCAGGAGGCCCCTCTGGGGGAAGATGTGGACCCAGAGCATGTTTCTGCCACCATCACTTGCCATCTGGGCCACTTTCTTCACCTGCAGYTCATCTGCTTAAACATATGTACTGATATTTGTTCATTGCTATTCTCTCTCCTGTGTGTATTTGTGTATTCATAAACCAATGTGATGAACAGTGATGGTTTGCATTCTCTAACCCAGGAGTAGACYGAGGGCTTAGAGCAATGGATATTTAGTTAATTAAAAGGCAGAATGTGTAAACCAACACCTAATTTCTACATGTGTATCTACAATATTTAGTCTTTCATTTCTATCATCTTCTGCATCCTTAATTTAATCTTAGTGAAATGAAGGATGTCAGTTCTAAAAAATACACTGTAACTGCATTCACTKCAAAATGGGATTTCTGTTGGAAGCAAGCATGCTTCCAAACAGTTCTGCTTCCCAAAAAAGGCAGGCCAGCTGCAATACCCTGTGATGGGGTGACAGACAGGGCAATCCAGGCAATCTGCTTGTCTCACTGTAATTTGCTACATATACTTAGTCCTGAATGACTGAAAATTAAAATCTCCATAAAGCTCCATATGTGGGGTGTGTGCCCCACTGCATTTATGCATTTAAACATGGTGGTTCTGTTCATTCATTGCTGGCTAAAGAGTTTTTTAATTCTGATTTGCATACACACATGTGCTGAAGGCCTAAATTATTAATAAAATATARTAACTATTTTTTCAACCTTCAGAAATCCATTAAGCCAACAGATGAGGTTACAGTTGATGTACCTGGATAGATGAGTCGTGGTTCCTATATRGCTTWTTGGAAATATTGTRTACCTTCTTCTGTAAATTCAGGAAATAGGCAGGCAGCTCTTAATGAAGTTTACAGYGTCRAAAACAGGGATTGATTTGTATTCTTTGGGCTATGTTCTTTAACTGTGTCAGGATGATAAACAGAAACTCCATGTTAATCTGACTTAGTAAGGAGCTTTCAGGATGCAAGTTAGCAGATTTGTAATCTGACTGTTTGTAAACAGATACAGTTGTTGACCTTGCTTGTTCTGGATGTGCTTCATCACTGTAGCTTCAGAAAAGCATAATACATTTTCCCCATTACCTAAATTGCACAAATAAAACTGGAAGCCAGAGCTGTCTGCCATATATTTCTCAAATAACTGCATTATCCCATAGCTGAGGGCCTGGTGTTGTTTTCATGTTCTTATGCAATGCTTTTAATCCTCAATGATCAGCATCCTTTAAGAATTAGTGTCCAGTTTTTCCCTCCCATTATTTTTATGGGCTCRCAGTGCACATACATTTGTGCTGCTTAGAAACCCCTGTGTGAAATAAATTGATTAATAACAAGCTCTGTTTAAGAGTTCTGCTGCTGGGCCTGTTGTCTTTTTCTATTAATTTTTTTTATTCTTGTTTTTATTATGCAAAATAAATTGTGCTTGTCATTTAGCTGGCTATAAAAGGCTGAACACCAAAGTCTTAAATTCTACCTCTTTAAAGTGCTGAGTGTTAATTGGGCTTCTCACTAGAAACTGTCTTGAGAGGCAATATGACTATATTATAATTGCATGAAAGCAAAACATCTGCAAGACTGAAGGAACATCAAGTAGGTTTGTTTTCTAAAAAAAGTACTTGAAAAGGAATTAAAATTATTAAAAAGATATTACTGCTGTGACATGTAATATAGTAATCCAGTGRYTTGTATCTTCCATTTCTCACACAGAAAGCAGAAGTTACTTAGTGGGAGTCTCAGAGATGTCTCATCCTTGGAAGTTTGCTTGCATACCTTTTTCTTTCTAAGATTAAACCAACCAAAAGAAGTGTCAGGTTGGGTAATACTGTGGCAATTTTATGAAGAAAATAGGATCAGATTTCACAAAAACTATGTATTTTTTGCATTTTCCTCAACCCAGTGTATGCCCTGTCAATCATATCTATTCTTGTGCCAGTGGTGCTTTAGTTTGGCAGTGGGGTGATGGTATTCCTGTTGTCTTCTGTATGGGAAGTTAAGTCCCTGGATAGCTTTTTGTACTGTATGTCCATTCAGAGCATCACCACTTGATCCATGAATCCTAGCTGCAGAGTGAGAGTGGAGTGGTGACTGTGGATCTGATTACTGCTCTGTAGCAACTAATTTTCCTTTTACATGACCTTTGTACCTCAAGATTTAAAAAAAAGTCAAATGCAGGAACAAGTAACTAGAAGTACTGAGAAGCACTGGCTGAAGCCAGTTCCCCCTAGTGACAGAGAAGTAATCTATTTACTCTTGCTTCTTTTTCTTAAACCAAAAGTATACCTGAAGCTTACCAAAGAGCACATGGCTAAGTACGGTCTTTATCAGAAGAATTTTTAAATTAATTTTATATTAATTGATTTGTGAAGTCTCCCGTAGTTTTGCAGGAGCTGCTGTATTTCTTTAYGCTTAGTGGACTCCTGCATCTTCCCAAAGTAAAAGAGCAGTCTCTGATACTGGAGAATATTGCACCCCTGTGAAGGGGTGGCATGCAGTACATCATGTCCTGGCACACYGTCTTGCAATCAGTGGACAGATACTCTGTAAAGCATAATTGAGTAACTCTATAGCAGCCTGAAGCATCTGTTGCACCTGCTCACTACCTTGGCTTCCTGCCCCTTGCATCCCTGATATCAGTGTTGCCTGGCCTCACTAGAAAAGCTGACAGGCTTCTGGAAGGTATTTTGGATCTTGCCTTTAGGTGTTTTAGTCCTTCACTGAATCTGTCCTGACTCAGTGTGGTAGAATGCCTMCTGCTGCCATTTTAGTTCACACTAAATAACATCCGAGTTTGCTGAGGTGAGTGAAACTGCTTAATTAGAAACAAATCTATAAACAGAGTTTCAAGATCTGATTCAAGGAACTCTGGAAGAGACTTAYTGAGAAACAGGAGAATGGCCATCTCACAAAGCACAGCCTTTTTCACTCATGTTCACGTGTGTGCACAAATACCCATGTGCACAGCACCTTTGTAGTGTCTCTAATGGAAAATTTGCAGTCAGTTGCAATTTGGCTTAACATGCTGTACTGTGGCCCTATATTCAGAGAAAGATTTTGGATCTGAATATTTTTCTGCATAAAATGATTGGCTGTAAACATTTTTGTTTTCTTTTTTCTCAGCTAATTCTAATGACCAT
>CADDXX010000704.1:88651-114524 GCA_902810485.1 Alauda arvensis
GCTGTTTATATTCAGTTTCTGTTTTGGGAAAACAAGATGTTATAAATGGCAGAGTTAAGGAGAGAACTGTGGAAGAGAGGTAAGCAAGCAATGACCAAATAAAAACTGCATAACAGAAGGAAACTTACTTTGGTTGCCTGAACATGGTTCAGAATGAGAAATGTTTATCAGTGTTCATGACTAAAAAGAGAACCAGGTCATGCTGCCTTTCTTCCCTTCCTCTGCCACTGTAAACACTCACTCCTAACAGACCCTCTCAAGCAGTTGTGTGTTTTTAGGCATTATCTTGCACGTCATCATGCTCCTACATGCTGCCTCCCCTACTGAGAAACTATTACAGCACGCTGGACAATAAAGGCTGCCTGCTGTGCTGAATGCTGGCTACCCAAGGGCAATGACATCCCTCCTGACTTCACTGCTGAGCTACTGACTGTGCCTCCCAGCAGATCTCTATGAAAGATCTCAAGAATAAACTGATCCTCAGTTTTGTTACTTATTCTTAGCTGGTGGAATAAATTAAAAAATAAAGCTAAAAAAAAGGAGAGGTGTTACAGTTTATTGTTCTGTGCAAAGTAACCAACTAATAAAATTCATTTTGTTAACAGGCAGAAGGAMCTGCAAGTTAGCACAAATGGAGGAAAAAWGTTATTTTAGTCTTCTCCACACAGCTTGGTGACTTTATTTTTAATTTTTATTTTTTCTCAAGGCTTCAAAAAATGTATTTCAACATCTGACTTATGTATGGTTGCTCCAAGCTGCTTGTAAATAAAGCTGATCAAGACTTCTTATCAATCATATTTTGATTTCTTCTCTTAGACAAAATAAACCCAAGAATGCCACGTTTATCTGCTTGTAGCCATACTCTTTTCATGCATTTAAATAATTGCAGCACTAGTTTTTGATGAATTTGGAATTTCAAAGTATTTCTAAGCTTCAATTTCTTTCTGTTTTTGTTGTCTGATGCTTGATTTTTATTCATTTTACATTTAGCTTTTGGTTTGATTGGTATYCTGAAAAGTTTCTGACACAGACTGTAGCATTCTGATTATAAAGTTTTAGAAAAATCTTTTAGCTTTTGTTACATTTTATAGTTTTCAAATGCTGTTTTTAATTTTTTTGTGATAGAACAAGATCACTGCTCTGATACTGTCCTCTTGACAGAAGGAGGATGGCTGTCGAGGGTAAAAAAAAAATCTTAGGGTCAGTCCTACAGCATTTTCCTGATCTTCAGTGATGATGTRCAATGTTTTTGTTACAGCAAAGCTGCACCAGGCTTTTGCCTTTTTCCATCTAACAGGTTGATGCTAATTCTTTCAGAACCTACTGTACAACAGACATTTGATGCCCCAGGGTGCAAAGGTGACCAGAATAATCTATTTATTGCTTGTGTCTTACTCTCAAAGCCTGTAGCTAAGTCTGACTTTATTGARGCTGTAGACTCTTACAGGTTAGTGACATGGACATGCAGGCTGTTGTCCAAACAGAACRTTCCATTATCTAGAACCTGGAAAAAGCAACACTTTCCAGAGATTCTTAAACAGTTGTGATAAATTTTGATTCAGAATAATGTGCCAGGAAAGAGATGCAAGAACAGTTTCACTTACACACACTGAGTGATAGKCTCAGTTTTTTAATTAGGTGTGCCAGGATTTGCAGAGTGCCTGCAGGTTGCCTGGATTTCTGGCTTGCTGAAGGCTGTGGCATCTCTACAACTGGGATTTCCTGGGCTCMGCTCCCAGTGTGGCATTTTTGCACTTTTTAAGGAGATACTCTCAATGGAGTCCTTTGAAGCTATTCCAACATTTKAATGTGACCCACTCCAAGAGATTTTACCCCAAAATCATTGACTTGATCTATATTCTTAGCCAGCTGTATTCATTTTCCCATATTACCCACAATACTTATTCTGGTTGCAAAATCCTGTAATACCTACATTATCCTTGACAAGAATTATTTTCAGTTGTTCTAGTAGCCATCTTTTAGAGTGCCAGGGATGTGCCAGAGCCAACAGCTACCATGGTCTTACCTCTTGTGATACCATCTCCCTAAAAACATCCTAGAAAAAAAAGGCTGTAGATCATATGTTTGAAGGTAGTTTGGCAGTTTGAGACCTGAGCTTTGTTACAATTAACTGATATCTGAGCAGCCCTCTCCCCAACCCTGCAGAGCAGCCATCTGTGTTTGGCACACCTGGAACCCAGAGGGGCTGTGGTCTGAGCTGGTGTGTAGATGGGAAATTCATGAGCACTTGAGAAAATGTAACCCAGAGACTGATGCCTCCCACAAAAATTGTAACTTGATAGACTGGATTAAGGTATCCATTCCAAATATTTTGAGAGAAATAGTTGCCTTTACATGGATTTGAGGCAAGAAAGAGCTTTCCAAAGGAAAACTTGAAATAAATTTGGTGGAATCTAAGTCTTATGTTTTCTTCTCCTGAAAGTTTGCATTTCAATGTTGGTGATGTACTCTTCTGTCACAGCAAATATTTTGAGAGTTACACTGAAGATAAGCATGCAGTAATCTAGTTTTCCTATTTTATTTTCATCTTACACAGAAGTCTACTGGTGACTTCTGGAAAAGCCAACTCCAATAGAATAACAATAGTGAAAAGAAGAGGAAAAAAAAGCAGTTCATTCTTGTGACACAGGACAAGTACAGCACTCAGAGATGGTATTATAACTTGGGATTATGAGTTATAGGCTCTTAAGTGTTCTGCTAAGCCATGTGTTTGATTCAACAGGTAAAAAAGACATTTGCCTWGTACTTTCTTGGATTTTATTCTTACAAAGTAAAGTTTCTGAGTTTCCAGCAGATCACTGCACTTCCAGTACCAGTGCATATTTTGTTTCTCTCTACTGGTTCTGCATGCAACAGTTGGTATTCAGCTTTGARCATCAGCTATGGTCYTTTGCATCCCTAACAAAAATCTTTRGTTATGGAGAACCYTTRATGGTTTCTACTGCACACCAAGATAATGACAKGTACTGCAGAGGGGACTGCATGCTTGTAGTGGTGACCTACAGACCTCTTGGCTGACCCTTTATTTATCCTGCATCACAACTACCCAAGAGATGGTAACAAAACTTTCCAAACAGTTAAAATGAGCTGGGATTCTTTTCATGGTGTTGTTTGTTTAGTTCCCTTTAATTTGTACCATGTATCTTGTACTCTTGGCAAAAAGATCTTTTTCCCTGCAGAGKCTGGGTGAAGTATTGTACCAATAGATGCCAAAAGACATCTCTCCAACTTTTGTATTTAGTCTTGGAAGAGTATCAATTTCCTTGTCAAATTTTGACTAGTAAAATTAGGCACRTACAAGGCTCCTTCTCTGCTCTTTTTTAACTTCAGCAAATTATAAACTATTAAAATGAAAATAAAACTTCCTTCAGCATCTTTACATTAGTTAGGTTTTTTCTAACCTGGTGGTGTCATAGACCTCTTGCAGAAATAAGAATGCCATCATTGGTGAATGGAGGAGCCCTCATTTAAACTGTAGAACAGGCACAAGTGTTTATATTAAAGATCTSTAATTCTGCTGGGAGGAGTTAGATACCATGCAAAATTTTCTTGGAACATAATTTCAAATTAAATAGCTTATTTTTTATTAATAAACTATTTGATGTGAGTAACCTTATGGGCTGTTCATTCCAACAGCCTAAGTGGTCTGAGAGATGTTTTTCTGTACTTGAATGTATCATGTTAATACTCAGCTTTAACTCTTGGTGTCTGCCCTGCTACCTTTCTAATCAKAAATTTAACATGGCCAAATGCCAGGTTTTGAATCTAGGACAGAGTTACAATGGTCATGAGTATAAATTGTGAGAGGACTGGCTGGAGAGCTGCCCTGCAGAAAGGAATCTGGGGGTGCTGGATSTGGGACAGCATCTCAGTGGRARTCAGCAGTGWGCCCTGGCAGCCCAGAGRGCAAACTGCATCCTGGGCTGCATCAAACACAGCATGGCCAGCTGGGCTAAAGAGGGGATTATCCCACTTTATTTGGTGTTGATGTGGCCTCATCTTGAGCCCTGAGCACAGTTCTGTACCCCACCATTTAAGAAGGACTTGCARGTGCTGGAATGTGGCCAGAGGAGGACAATACACCTGGTGGAAGGGCTGGAAGTCACCATCCTGTCAGGAGTGGCTGAGGACTTTGGGGCTCATCTGTGGGGAGCAGTGACAGGACCAGAGGGAATGGCCTGAAGCTGTGTTAGGGGAGGATTAGTTTGGACATTAGGAAAAGGTGGATATCAGAGTGGCTGGGCACTGGAAGAGGCTCCCCAGGGAGCTGCTCCCAGCACCAAGCCTGACAGAGTTAAAGCAGCATTTGGACAATGCTCTCAGGCACATGGTGTGACTTTTGGGGTGTCCTGTGCAGGTCCAGGAGTTGGACTTGGTGCTCCTTGTGGGCTCCTTCCAACTGAACATGTTCTAGGAGTCTATGATCTGTTCCTTGTACCCATGTTTATAAAGCTGCTAGAGAAAGGCAGGTATGACATAGGTGCCTATTCAGAGATCTGACAAACTTGCAGCAGCTCAGGACTGGGCAAGACCTTCCTTCAGTTGTCTTTCTGGTCAAAGGCTACCTTGCTGTTGCAGAATATGAGATTCTGGCAGTCTAGATCTGACTTTTTTTCTTTTTTTTGGCAGGGGGAGGGCAGTAGAGGAAGTAAATTGAAAGCTGAGAGACAAAAGAGACAAAAGAAGACATGGCAAGAAAATRCAGAAATATCTTGTATTCTAGTGCAATTCAGATAAGAGGTTTCTTATGGGAAAATCGTAAGGGATGGGAAAATCATTTTAATCTCTTATTCTTTGAGTTGGTTTCTTCTTACCAGCTCTTGCCCTGAGGGCAGCAGAGGTTAACAGCAGTGCAGTATTTCTGGTGCTTCTACATGACAGTGAGCAGGGTGATGGTGGTAAAACATGCTGCATTCAGACTACCTGYTCTAGCTTTAATGTCAAAGATATTTTGGCCCTACAGATGACTGTTGGACTAGATATTTTATTGTTTTTATTTATTAGTCAAACCTTAACTCCTATGTGTTAATGGTTTCCACTCTAAGATATATAGGAAGCTGGCTGAAGCAGTCACATTAATAAATTCTTTTTGAGAAGTGTGATATATTATTGAGTTCCAAGAATTTACAGACAGGGAATGATTAGCTGTGTAGGAACACCAGGGAAAAAATCCTGAGATAAGAAAAGAAAACTGAATGTTAGCTACTGATATAGACTGAGGAGGAAGAAGAAAAAAACCAAAATTGAAGTAGAGCCAGCATTGGTTATTGMCTATTTACTGTCATATGCAAGATAGTAAATAATTCCTATTTTACTSAGTTTGCACTGCATACCATCTCCARTTTTGGGCATCCACAGTTTAAAATATGAATAAGGGTGATCAGAAACCTAAAAAACATGATGTCTAGTAAAAAATSTACTTTAGGTGAATGTTTTGCATAAAAAAAAAGTACTGGGGACACACAGGAAAAGTACTCAAATATGTGAAGTGCTTTTGTGAGAAAGAGTAAAGAATTGTTCTCTATGTCTGCTGGGAAAGTAACAAATAACAAGCTTGAGTTGTGGCAAAGAATTCTGGTTCTGGGAACTAATACCTTACGTTTGGAATCACAAAGAATTTCAGGTTGTGCAATCTCCATCCTTTGAGGTTTTTAACAAAAGGTTAGAGTTAGGCCAATATATATTAGAAATTGTTTAAATACATCATATTTTGCTTTGGACAAAGATTAAACAATAGTAGTCTCCTGATAACTTTTAGCTGTTTAGTACTCTTCTGTATTCATTAAATTTCTGAYACTCCTGTGATCCATTGATTGTTTGTTCCACCTGTCTGCCAAATAGAGCCTTAAAATGTCAAACATGTTTGTTGAATTTGGCTGGTTTCAGTTTTGGGGTACTCCTGGGGTTTTTTTCTCTATTTTTTGCTGACTTTGTAAAATAAATAAATAAATGTRTGTTCTTAGTATCTTCTGTGAGAGTTAATTTTGTAACTTCTGCTTGGAAAGAAAAACAGTGGAATTTGTTCTGTTGATCTTTGAGAGTGGAAAGTTAGATCTGTGGCTGCAGGCAGTGTTTTTCAGGGTGAGAAGTTATTGAAGAATTATCTTTAAGGGCCACAGTCACACATGAGCCTTTTGTGTTATGATAAATCCACCTTAGCTACAGCTGTGCTTGGTGGGGTGAAAGCTGCATAGTGCCAAGAAGTGGAATACTTTAGTTATTTACCAAACTGAAAGCTTTGATCTAAAACACCTCTTTACTAGTTCTTACAGTTCTGGCCCAAAATTTTGCTCTGAGAGTGACACAGTCTAAAGGCAGCAGCACTCTTGGATCTGATTCTGGCAGATAACTTCACTGTATAGACTTCATCTTCAAAAGGAGCAGAAGTAGAAAGCAGCAAAACTACATATATATAATTTGTGAAAGGGAAATAAGGTACTGTAAATATTTTATATTGTCATTTCTGTATTTGTGACTTTCAAAAGATAGAATGAAAACCATTAATGTCATTAAGTGAATGGCAGTGAGACAACCACAGTGATTATGAATGGAAGGGATATTTTAGTGTTGATAACAGAGGAATAAATAGATAGACTTGGCAGGTGATTAGGGGACACTTAGTAAGTGAAGTGAGAAGAGCTTTATTTAATACAGTTRGGAAAATGTGCAGTATCATATCTTGGGGTATTGTCTTCAACCAGCTAGTGACTAAGCASAAATACTCTTCACATTGTATTGAATAAATGTCATTCTTTTTATTTTCTTTTTTTTAATAACAAGCTAAATCAAATGAAAGTGTTTGAGTGTCTATTTAATAAGAAATGGATACATTAAAATCAYTATTTCTGTACAGTTAAGTGCCATCTTTAATTTAGATATAACTATGCCACTGGCACTGTAGTTAAAATGAAAATCATTATCAGACCATTTGTTTAAAAGTCAAAATTTGAAGAACATTGTATTCCTAAGTTGAATCTACTACTGTTGTTGTCTCTAGCATCTGTAATTAGGTATAAAACCCCACTGTTATGCCTCTTTTTATGATACTAGTTAACAAACTCATGTACTTGACATATTTTTTTATCTGAGTCGTACTCCGTCTAGTCTCTTGAATTAGTTCAGATAATTACAGCCAAAGCTCATCCTTATTTCTCTGTCCTCCAGAAGTTGCTACCTTTGGTTTGGCTGACTAGAGGCTCAGGTCTGTACAGTTCTGTTCCCTGCTGCTGATCACATTCAGCTGACATTATTTTATTCTGAGGAGAGAGGGCATTCATCTGTTAAAAAATACAATGCTTGTGAGATAGTGGATTAGCTTACAGTGCCACTACATTTCATAATAGAGCAAAAGAGTACAGAAAAGAGCAGTTCATCAGCTTTTGTCCCAGGAATTGTCTTATCTCTACATCTTTATTTATGTGGATATGATCCCTGCAGTCCTCCCTCTGCTGCTGTAAATTATATAACTGTGTTCTATTTTGTCTGCAGCACTAGCAAATGATGTATGGAAATTTGWTACAATTTCTCCAGTGGCTTGTAATCAGGCTGAAGTAAAACTGGGTTTTCATGGCAGGGATTTGGTAGTGGGGAAGTTGCAGGGGTGGCTTCCCTGAGATGACAATCAGGAGCCATCCCAATGTCTCACAAAGCTACTTCCAGGTTTTCCAAGGTGAATCTGCTGCTGCTCAAAGCTGAGCCTGATGCCTTGGGAAGGCTGACCTGAAACAGAGACTGGACAGAGCTAGAGAATAAAGCAGATATTTATTGAAAGGCCCCAGGATACCCCTGGGACACCAGAACCTGACCAGGTGGACCCTAAATAGTCCCTGGCCACCCCGATCATGAGGCCATACCCTCTTGTAAGTTTGGGTCCATTTGCATATTGGGGTTTAATTGTCCAATGACAACTCCAGGCTGTGAAGTCTCATCCTTCTTGGTTTTCTCTTCAGTCCATCGTTGTTTATGCTTTTGGGCCAGAAAGTTTCCTTGGTTTCCAGCAGGAAAGGATTTGTTTTGTGTACTTACTACCTACTAGCACTTAATATGAAGCTTAAAACTACACCCAAAACAGCATGGAATCTGGAAAACATAAAATCTGAAACTAAAGGCATCAAGCCCATCAGTGGTGCCTCTGTAATAACAATTGTAAGAAAGGGTAAAAAAAGCTGTGGGGCAGCTAGGAGAGARGAGTGAGGGGAAAAAGAGAGGAACGACTCTTTGGACACCATGGTGAAGAAGGAGAGGGAGGAGGTGGTCTTGGTGTCASAGCAGAGATTCCTTGCATCCTGTGGAGAAGACCAGAAGAGAGTTGCCCTCCCTCAGCCCATGGAGGACCATGGTGGAGCAGATRTCCACYCTGCAGCCAGTGGAGAGCCYGTGCCACAGCAGTGCATGAGCTCTGAAGGAGACTGCAGCCCACAGACAGCCYATGGAGAGGAGCCCATGCTGGCACAGGTCTTCTGGCAGGACCTGTGACCCTGCAGGACATCTTTGCTGCACCAGGTCATTCCAGAAGGGCTGCACYCCCTGGAAAGGATCCACACTGGAGCAGTTCTTGAAGGGCTGATTCCTGTGGGARGAACCCCACACTGGAGCAGGAGCAGCTGAGATTAAGCATTTCAGGGTGACCACAACTCTGTTCCTCATCCCCCTGTGCTGCCTGAGAGGGGAGACAGAAGCCAGGAGTGAAGTTGAGCCTAGAAAGACTGGAGGGGTGGGAGAAAATTTATCAAGCTTTATAAATCTTTGTAAATAAAGAAAATAATGAAAACCTGATCAGTCCTGGCTACTGCCTGTGAGTCTTTTCTGTATTCATGCTGTCTTCTGCACATCCACTGCTTAATTAATAATAAATAATTGATGGTYCAGCAATTGTGCCTAGAGAAGGACAAGCACTTTTTAGCAGTCTTTCCCCCTTCCCTCCATTTTAGATTCCCTAGGAACTTAGATTTTAAGACYATCTAAAAGATGTAGAGGAATGTCYCTTTATCCTAAAATCATASGAAACWAAGCTCTATGTGCTACCATGAAGRTGGAGGAGGGTAAAATAGCCAGGGGAAATGGTTGTTTATTTTCTTCTGTCTTTTTCTCTGATTTAAAAATCACTGCATTTCTTTAACATGCCCTCAGAGAGCATGCAAAGACATTCTTTCCTATTACRGTAGTTAGGGTTTATCTTGAATTGCCTACAGGCAGAGGTGGATGAATCTAACAGGGAATGAGTGATAGAGCACAGCTACACCACCACATGGAATATATTGTGTGGATTTAGTGACAGAGGCTACATTTGCTGTTTCCTTCAAGCAGAAGACGATCTGTTATTTGTACCAGCATTATATTTTAATTATCCCAGCTYCAACCATCATTTCACATCCCCTTCYATGTTTTCCCTTCTTTATAYCTAGAYTTATAAKATCAYAGGATAACTCAGTTTGGAGGGGACCTCTGAAGGATTCTACTTCATCTTCCTGCTCAGAGAAGGGTCAGCTGTGAGGTCAGTCCAGGTTGTTCAGAGCTTTATTCAGATGGGTTTTGAGACACTCSAAGGAGTGAAGCTGCACAAGCTCTCTGGGCCAGGTGTTTCAGTGCTCACCTGAATTCTCTCCAGTTTATCAGTGTCCKTCTTGCATCAAGGGCAGGCTGTGAACTGGATGCAGTGTTTCAGGAAGGGTCTGATGACTTTTTAATAAAGCAGTAGGAGCCCTCCCCTCTGTCTGCTGGCCATGTTCCTGCTAATAAAGTCTGGGATGCTGTTTACCATCTCTCTGCCCAGACACACTGCTGACTCATGCTCAGTTTGCTGCCCTTCCAGCCTGGCAGTGCCCATTGCAAGGGTTCCTCCYTTCCTAAATACAGGACTTTGTCCTTGCTGAATTCCATGGGATCCCTGTCAGCTCATGCCTCTAGCCTGTCCAACTCTCCCTGGGTAGCAGCYCTGTCCCTAAGCATATCAACTAATTTGGGGCCATCTGCAACCTGGGTGGTTGTGCATTCCATTGCCTCCTCCAGGTCTTTGATACAGATATTATTGTGTAATTCTGTATGAACATCCTTTGCCATATTTTTTGCTATAATACAATTGTTTCTTAACTGAAAATATTTTTATTCTTGATCCTTGTGCTCAGRTTTGCATGGCTTTAAGCAGTCAGTGTGCATCTCTGCAAATGATGCTRAAATATATCTAGTGCAAATGAAAAGGTGCACTGAGATTTTGTGCCAGTTTTAGTGGCATCTTAAAGACATTTTAGAAATCAGYGTTGCTGTTAAGAAGGTTCTCATTTTGAAAGTTATAGCTTTCAGAATTTATCTCCAAGTAAAGAAATTATATTTTGCATCTATGCAAAGTGACTGTTCACAGGAAAGTGAGGGTGATTTTCCAAGGCTGTTCTGCCACTTTGCCCTGAGAACAGTACCTTCCACCAGAGGGGGAGTAAGTTCAGCTGAAAGGCAGTTGTTGACACACAGTTACCCTCAATAAGCCAGTGAAATGCTATGGGAAACATTTCTGTGCAAAACCAAAAATTTTCTGTGCAAAGGAAAAAAGTCCAAAGCTTGAATTATTTTTTTCATTTAATATATTTGGTTATGGTATATTTTTCATTTTTTTTCTTTTTTTCCAAAAAGGATATAGTTGTGCCTGGAGGAAAAGGAAGTTGGTAAGGCCAGCAAAGATTCTGCTGAGATAGGTAGCAGTGCTGGGTTAATGGTTGAACTTGATCTTWAAGGGTTTTTCCAACCTAAATAACTCAGTGATTCTGTATCCAATTCCTTCCTCTTCCTTCTTCTGCACCAGTCCCYTTCAAGGGCAGGGAACCTGCTTCAGCTACTCAGCAATTTTATACCTGTTGGTTTACCTCAAATAGCTTGTCCTATTTACTGAGAACTTCAGTACCTTAKGTCAATCCCTAACATTTTTATTTATATCCAAAAAGAGACAGAAAGCATCAGAGYCCTTCAGTTAAAATTCTTGCAAACATAAAGGCAGTCCTACCTACTAATGTAAGATGCTTTGAATAATGTTCTTTAGTGGAAATGGAAAAGAGCATCAAATAATTGAATACATTTGGCTTAAAATTTTCAGTGTCAAAGTTCCACTGATGCTCACGGGATCATAAGGAACTCTGACATTTTTAAATATGGGAGCTGGACTTCTAGGTCACAACTTAAATACTTCTGAAAATTGAATTATGGAGCTTGAASCTTGTTATTTCTAGGAGAAAAGGAATACCTGACTCAGATCTCTTAGCACATTTACACATTTAGGCTCTACATTGTATAATCAGCTGAATGGCTTGAGACACTTAATACGTGCACTGGTGCAGAGGCTGAGGTGCAGTCCTTAATCTCATCCACCTTTCATCTCTGCACATCTGACAGTGCAGGCATAGCTTCTGGTTAGCCTAACAATCACAAACAGAGAACTGGAGTGTGACTTCTCAGAACAAGCAGGGAATGTGTATGGCCCCAAATCCATTGATTTGCAATTGGAGTGGACACTTGGCCTACATAAAGCCTTCAGAAATTCCCAATCAAGACAACGAACTGGAAGCAGGCRCTTGTTGTGCTCTCAGTGTAGAGGGACTGGTGTTGGTAAGTGGCAGGGAGAATAATTGCATGGGAAGGAAAATGTACTTCAGGCTGATGATACTTGTGCTTCTTGSCCAGCTGCAAGGCTGTGATTCTGGAACAAGAGGGCATGGAAAGGAAGAGGGAGGTTCCCTTCAGCTCRTTGCAGCTGTACAAGTTAAGGAGACACACTGAAAAAAAAATAAAAAACAAACCAAAAAACCCTACACAAACAAAAAACCAAAATGCTTTAAGAGCAGCTGGTAAATTGAGACAAAAATGTCATTGCCCCAACCCATAATGAAATATAGTCCTGTGAAAATGCTGCTTCCTCATCTGGAAGTAACAAGRCATTTCACCTGGTGTCATTTTATCTGATCTGACATGGAGACGTGAAGTCCCCTAGAGCATCTTACAAATTTAGAAGGGAGTTTGTAGACAAAAATTCTCCTGTCAGTCAAGATCATGTAATCACAGCTTCTTCCTCATGGACAAAATGTTTGTATTTAGRTATCACATTTACATTTAACAAATCAACTAAGCTRGGATACAATGTCTGAATTTGTAAGCTATTTTTGCTTTAAACTGAACATTTGAGAAAAGGGCAGAAAGGTTTTGTTAGCACCAATATTATGCATTGTGAGGACAGTGGTAGTGTGCAATGACTGTCACAAGGGAAGAGAACTAGGGCTGGAGCTGCTGCATTCCCATGGAAGGAGCTGCTGGCAGAAGCTTCAGGCTGGAAGGGCTGGCACATGCCTGCACTTTGCAGGTGCTGCTTAGCTGCTCCTTAGGCAATGATGGACCAGAGTGCTGGGAACGGGTGTTGCAAAAGTGACTTGATTTTGGAGCAGGGAGGATGCAGGGCATCCAGAGCACTGCCTGGGCTTCTCSTCATGGTTGCTCTTCTTCCCAGTTTGTGCAGCATTTTGAGTCTCTACTTTCAGTTCTGCTGGGAACTGCTTCTGGCTGCTGCTGGGAATGGCTGAATCCTGCTTTGGGAGGGTGAAGCTCCTGGGGAGCAGCACTGTCACCCTTATCACAGCTGTTGACACAGCAGAGACATGCAGCATCTCTGTTCAAACTTGCCTGCAGTAGTGGGGAGGGTGTGCAGGGATGGTCCCAGCMTCCCACAGGGTAAGTTCCCTGTCACAGACTGGTGCTAAGCCCTTTGCATGTTGGAGGCCTTGACTTGGGTGGCACATCAAGGGAGGCTGCTGCTGGCCTGTCTGGGGCTGCAGAGCCCCAGGRGCCTCTCCTGGGAACCCACATAGTGAGTGAGGCCCTGACTTGCCCAGGGAAGGAGCTGCTGCAGGGCAATGCTGCCATTGAGGGCGACCTGGGCAGGCTGAAGAAATGAGCTGACAAGAATCTTACGAAGTTCAGCAAAAACATGTGCAAGGTCTTGCAAATGGGGTGGAATAACCTTGCACAGARTGGGCTGGGGATTCCCAGTGCCACAGAAAGGGAACCACAATTTGCACGAGAACCAGCAGTTCTTAAAACTGAGCCAACAGTACCCTTACAGCAAAGAAAGTAATCTGTTTCCCTCAGCTGCATGGGCAAAAGCTTAGCCAGCTACAGAACAAGAAGGATGTCAACTTATGGAGACCAGATGAGGTGGCCAAGGGACTGTAACAAATGGCATTCAGCAGAAGTCTGAGAGAACTGAATCAACTCAGGGTCAGAAGAGATGACGAGACCACCTTAGTGTTGTCAGCAAGTATCTGAGTGAAGGGTACAGAGGAGATGGAGCTAGATTTTTCTTGGAGGTTTACAGATGTGGTAAGAAGCAGAAGACACAGGGTATAATACGGAAAAGTCTGATTAGATGTTAGGAAAAATATTTTTACTCTGGTGGTGATGAGGTACAGGAACTGGTTTCCAGAAGAGCTTGTGGACATGTTCAACACCTGGGTGGACCCACCCCTGAGCAGCCTGATCTAATTGTACCTGCTTTGAGCTGAAGGCTGGACTAGGCAGTTTCTCCTCACCTAATTATTTGAATATTCTGTAATCTCATATTTTTATGTAAAAGTTGGAATTTCTCTTCCTCCTGTTTCCTGTGACCTGTATTAAGTAGACCCACACCAAGGAAGTTCTTATTTATAATAATGTTTTCTTTCTGGAAAAACTACTAATTTACTGATATAGTCATTCAACAAATTGAGCACCAAAACACTATTAAGATATAAATTTATATAGCTTTGTTCAGACTAGAAATTCAGATAGACTTGTTGAGCTGCTTTAAAGCACATGGATTTAAATTGGCCACATGAATTTCACTGTAAGAGGCAAGGACTTTTAGATTATCAAATAGTATTATGCCTAACTCTTGTTGAGTAACTGCTCTAAAAGTGTCAGGTTTAAGCCCTACTAGTAGGATTTGGTCTTAGGTTTTTTTTTATTTTTATTTTTATCTTGTGTTATCTTTGCATACTTTTGCTAACCTTTTTATTTCTGTAAAATTGCCAGGTATTCTCTGAAGTTTCACTGGAAGATGTTTACTAATGTACTTATTGTTCAGGATATTAAAATCAAGGTCCTGAGTTTCTTGATTTAAAAATTTCTCCTTTTCTTCTCATCCAGGTCAATATAAGCAGCCTGCACAGAGCACTGCGTTCCTAAATGTGAAMCAAGCCCACACCATCATGTTTGGCACTAAGAGGTCAGTTTCTACTTTTTTTGTTGTGCTTCTCATCTGGAACAACCAAAGTAGTGTGGCTGTTGTGACTAATCTGAAATTTTTGCATTTTCTAAAAATATTGTTATACAAAACACATAGGTTAGATATGCTGCTTTTTTCTATTATAATGATTAGGTTTTCTTTGCTGTAAAGCTCTGGTCTGCTTTGTCAGGTATGTGGCATGCAGGCCAGGTAGCCTAAATGGCAAATAGCATCCCCAAGGCAAGAATGCCAAATAAGACACTGTACTAGTGGTGGAAGACTTCCCTCTTGCTTTCTAGTATGGAAAATAACAGCAGGACAACAAAGCACAAGTGTAAGACAGGTTCTTTTCTCTCATTTTAGGGAGTCTCTACTGATAYAAGGTAACATCCATCTCTTACTCTCTGTGATTCAATGTCATACCCCAAATGTCTCCAAAAAATCAACAGTTTTGAGTCCATGGTATCTATTTCCTGTGTSTTTGATAAGCATCAGGTAATCTGTAGCTATCAGCAGACAGGGTGCCCCTGCTTCCCCACAGTTCCTGCAGCTACAGGAGCCCTCGTGGCACCCTGAGGGACCCTGTCAGGTCATCAGCTACTGCACTTGTGGGTCTTCTGCAGGGGAGTCTGATTTCCCTAAATAGCAAAGGTACTACAGACCATTCCCCTCATTGTGAACTCCCTGATTTTTGTGCTTGTTGGCAGGCTTTTAGGTTTTTGGTAGAAGTGAGTCAAAGACTTCAGCACTTGTGCCCTAGGTTGCATGGCAGCCTAGTGAAATGTTTGCCTTAATCTGGTACCTGGATAAATACCTCACTCTTCTGAATTGTTGTGAAGAGGGGAGGCTGCCTTGCCCTTCAGAGGCACAGATGATACAGCATCTTGCATATCTGCAGGAGTCAGAGGTGGCAAATGATAAGAAAAATCAGCTTGGCTTTCTGAAGCTCCAGCTTGAGTTGCMCAAGGCTCAGTGTGAGCTGCAGCCTTGCTGSAGTCAGGGGCTGCCAGGGGCTGCTSCTGCTSRCATGGCCAAGAATTCAGCAGGGTGTTCTGTGTCTGGATGAAGTGGGACTGGCAGCCACATCCAGGCTGTTATCTTGTATACAGGATGCACATGTAATACATTTTTAGGGAATCTTCCCAACAAAAGGAAACTTTGTATTTTTACAGACGGACAGAATCGGTTGTTTTGTCAGTGTGTTGAATTTGAGGTAACTGCTGAAGAGGGTGCAGTAACAAACTTCCCATTTGAGGATTTCTGCCTTTAATTAGTTGTCTCTGGAGCATATTAACACTCAAGTAAATCAAAGACATTCTGCTAAGTGAAATAATTTACTATATTACATTATATTTAGGTGGGTTAGTTACTTTTGCTAATGTGTAGTTTAACCCCTTATGAACTCTGTATGGCCTGACCTAAACAAWTTTTCCCTCCCAGGATCACCTCTTTATCTTTTCTTAGTGTTATGAAGCAATGGCAAAATTTAGAATTGTGTTTGATTGGTAGGCTTGAAATTTCATTTTTTATCTTTTTCCTCCACAATTGTAATCTTGATTACTATGCAAATTTCTCATAAAGAATATTACAGACAATGTGAAATTCTCTTCCATGTCTGCAAACAAGGTTTTATGGAAAAAGGTGCACTTGGGGAACAGAAGCTYTTTGTTTTTCTGCTGTACTGTGTTCTGCTGTGTCTCACTTTATGCAGACTGTTCTGAATGACTTGCAATAAATAAAGGATGTTTTGCTTTCTGGAGGGAAAGAGCCACAGTGGACCTCCATAATAGCAGCCTTCAATGTGTAGACTGGGACATTAAATCAAGTGTTCTTGAGATTGGTACCATGTTTTAGTAAGGCAGTGATTGAGTACTTGTCAGATGTTTTGTTCTAACTGTTGCAGTACATTTTGAGTTTAATTTTCAAAGAGGACTATTTATTGTGACCAAGAAAATCTTGAGGTTCTACTGATTATTTTTAAAGGCTATAAGCTCCTATAAATTGCCTCTGTTGAGATTTTTTAAACTCTTTAAATATGTTAGTTCTTTTCCTAATAAGAAACACCACCTTAATTTGGGAATATAATGAAGAACAAATGTAGTTTTTCTGGAGGGAAGGATGACTTGAGGTTTATTTTCTTGAAAAAAAAAAAGGTTTTAATTTGTTTTAATAATACATTACTAATTATAATCTCCATTGAACTTTTCATGGAATTACATAACTTTGGCTCAAAAATGGAGTTATCTCCTGTCACCAGATTTTTGGAACTTATCAGGTGTATATAGTATCTCAATTGCTTTTTCATTGATAACTTTCTCTTAATTTTGCATATAAAGTTAATTTTTAGTGCATAATCCCTGTTGTATGGGCTGATAAAAGTGAYTCTCCARCCACAACAGATTTGACAAACTTTGTATGTGAGGCATATATTTCTCAGCTGCTTTATAAGAGACATGTCATTAATGTGAACTGACATAGCTAACAAAGAGGTGAATTCCTCTTAATTTCAGTTTAATTTGAAAGCTGATCCCATGATTTTAAATACTGAACTGTTGTGGTTTCTCTGTATTGTTCTTGTATTCTGCTCTCATCTGTTTATCTATCATGCTGATTTTCCTGCAATTAATTTAATCTAGAATAAACACCAGCATTGAAATAGCAGAGGTCAGTACATATACCAGTGAGTYCCTGTGTGTTGTATTATTCATGCTGTGTACTTATTTCCATCTTTCAAGAGCAATTGCTGATACCAKTCTCCTCATGTGGAAGGGAAAAGAATTTAAATAACTTTTAGGGAAGGGATTTTTRCTTAGTGGGAACCAACTTTATGTGTGCAAAAATAGGCCCCAAATCAGTGCATCCCCAGGATCTGCAAGGTTGGTCTGACTGTCTACCCACCACCATGATGTTCAGGAGTATATAACTGCAGTTATTCATGTTCTGCAGTTTGGAAACCTTGTGTTTTATAGCTCATTTAAACTGTGTCCATGCAAGTGGAGGTGTTTCTCTTGTGTGGCATGCTCAGTTTTCTCTTCCTTCTGTAGCCTAGAYTGGGCTGCTTCAAAAGATAGCCCAAGTGACAAATCCAGTCCTCAGAGTCAAGCTATTTGGTCCCTAAATGAGTTTAGCAGACTGAAGGAAGCAATTGTGAGGAGCAGATGTGAGGAGTACAAGGACATTTGCTTAAATGTGTGTGTGATATTGCTCCATTCCTGGAGCTGCATCCATTTGTCCCTTTGTTAAAGAGCCTTGCCTGTGGTAAATGTTTGAGTTGGTCCTGCAGAGAATAACACGTTGATCCTGTCAAGTCCATTGGTCTTGAGAGTCCACTAATTACCTCTGGGTAATTGGAAATTAGCTGCCACATCCAACTCTGTTTCCTGCAATATGTATGTGCCAAAGTGTGGTGCCTCCTTCTCCTCCTTTGGTTTGAACATTAGGAAAGTCCATAGAGCCAAGAGAGTGGCTTGTGTGGCTGTTGAGGGCCAAGTGTTACCAGGTTTAACTCAAACAAACAAACAAACAAACAAACAAACAAAGAAAAGGACTCTGATTTCTAGGGAACCTGATTGCCCTGATATGAATTCAGCCTTTATTTTACTGTACTCTTCTTTGTGGAGAGCATTTTATTTACAGGGTGTGGTTCCAGCCTGAGGCCCTGTGGCCAATGCAGCTGGTAGCTTCTCCTAGGTGCTGATGGCTGGTTTGGTGCTTTGTGCTGGTTGGCCAGGTCAGTCTTGGCCAGTGAGCCAAGAGTTTCATAACACAGCAGTTGTTTCTGGAGGCAAATGGTTTYATTTCCAAATCGTGCTCCAATCAGCCATCCTGCAAAGCTGTAGTCAATTTTCTTAGGCCAGGTCTGTCAGCAGCAATTTGTGTCCTGTGATAAACAGAGAACAAACCTTTCTTCCAGTGTCTAATCATATTGCTATGTTTATAAATGTAGATAATAGTTAAGCTGGACAAATGGTATGATTGGTATAGGAGGATGATGGGATTTGGAAAGACATCAGCTTTTTAGTCACTGACAGTTACTGACTTCTTCATATCTGGTTTTGATTAGAAAGTAAAGGAAATAATGTTTATTTATAAACTGATATGAACAGACTGTAGTGTTTTCAAGGTTGTTTTCAAAATAATATAAGCTTACTCTCTTATTTTCTTATAGTTACAGGGAGACTGTGTTTACACAGGGTTTCTAAATTTCATGTTTTCAATTATTACTCCTGGACTATTGCTGTGTTTGTTCTGATGCCCCTGCCAGGTTCTAAAGCATGGCTGGTGGATGYCCACAAAGCTCTGTCCATTACTGAACACTAGGAGCATATGCCAAAGTTGGTTTTTTTTTGGATTTCTAAGTGTACATAAGTAATTATCTGGCTTGACCTAAATTCACATGGTGCTCACCATCCCCTTTCTTTTGCTTTCTAATTGAAAGTGRCACTCCTTGAATGAAGCTATTTCTRTCTTCTTCTCTGTTACAGARTTAACTTTTTTATTGCTGAACTTTGTTTTGGCAGTGAACTGCAAAATAATATCTATTGACAGGGACTATTTKTAAGTTTACTACAGACTCCAAAATACAAACTTTTAATTTCTTGCACTGTCTCATTGCTTAGGGATCTGGAGGCTGACTAATGTAAAATGATAAGGCAGYTGTGAGACTTGGATTTTATTCATCCAGAACAGACACAGTCTAGGATACAGATGTACATGGGCAACATGGTTTGTAACAGACACAGACAGGGGTACAGAGKGGGGAACAGAGAAGAACTTGACACTGTGTAAGCAGCAGCCAAAACACTGATGTGTTATCAACAGGTTTTTAATCACAAATTCAAAACACACCACCATATGGTCTGCTGTGAAGAAAATTAACTGCATCCCAGTCCAACCCAGCAGAATATAAAAAGTCCAATCAGTGTTCATGTGCTGAAGTTTAAGCTACAATTGAATGATTGTATATACAAAAAAAGATATGATTGTATATACAAAATGTCAGACTTGGCTTCCTATTCATACAAATAAAGTCACAAAATTTTTGCACTGCTGAATAGCTTTAAAAATTTGCTTTAAGCAACTGCATCCCTAATTAGAAAACATTGATACCTGAATATATTGTATATTTTAAGACAAGAAAATATAAAAGAAAATTAGGTCTGTTTAAATTCTTCTAAACTGTTTATATGTTCTCAATTTTATTTTTACAGAATTCTATTTCACAAYAGGCCTCTGCCTCATGTAGAGCCTTTCAAAGGCATTTACATGAGCTAACCAGCCAACTTGGCATGTATCYTTTGTTAGAGAAAGTCATCTCTATTTCCACACCAACTTCATGCTGTAGGTCTAATACTCAGAAGTATTTAATTATCCTAATGTGTTTATTTGCTGTATCTTGGAGTTTCTGTAGAAGTGTCAGATTATTGCCTGCAGATTATTTAATTACAGGATTACACTTGCACTTCAGCTATAACCTTTGATACCACAAGTTCCTTCTTCAAAGAGAAGAAACTTTCAATGGCTGGCACTTGAAAATACAAAAAGGACCTAACATCTTAGTGGCAGGATGTTTGTTTGTTTGTTTGTTTGTTTGTTTTCTTTGCAGTGGAATGAAAAGTGTTTATTTGTTTCTCAGTTGATCTCAAACAATAAATGTGTGACCAAAACTGCAGACACCTTTGTTGTTGTGGTTCCAGATCTCTTATGCTTTAGAAGATTCAGGAGGCACAGAATTTCTGATTAAGACCTTAAGATAAACTCTGTGAGTGGCTTGGCTTTTTACTATTCAGGGATGTGTTTCCCTGTTCAAGTTCCTGCTGAAGGGCAAAATGCTTCATTTCCTGAATCGGTGGAATTCTTTTGCTTCTATTCTATAAGTCAGGATTTCACATGAATTTTCTAATAATGCTCTTTAGCAAGAGTATTCAGGATGAGGAAAATGTTTTGTTTTTCTTTTTAAAAAGTGCATTTGGAAGAAAAATATGCCAAGGTATAAACTGAAGGTCAGTCTTGCTGAATGATGAAGTCAGTTGAAGGTACAATTGCCCCAATTCAGTCATTTCTYTAAGCACAGGAAAGCATGAAAAAATTTCCCAGGCAAGGATGAACTTTTCTTCATGCTCAGATTTCATGCTGAGCTTAGGCCTCAATGCCCTGCAGATATCTCCTGTTAGTGGTATATATCTTGTTTTGGCAGAGCTGCTCCTGCTAGATTCTGGCTGCAAAAATAGCTTAGTAACATTTCTCTGATTTTTAGGAAAGGAAGTCTGTAGATTAGATAATTATTATTGCTGTTACATGTGAAACTTATTCTCAGTTTGAAACCACTCTTCTTTAATTCCAACTTCAATATGAAAAACACACATGTGACAATCAGCACCTAACAGAGCTAAGAAGTGGCATCATCCAGSCTCTGCTGCATTTTCTTATGGAAGAATAGCTACACTGGTGATCAGAAATACATTTTCTCTCAGGGTTAGCTTGCCAGATACATCTCTGAAACCTTCTGAAGCAGAACTGGTAACATATAATGAAAGCAGTTGCTGTGTCTTACAGACTTTTTCAGATGCTTCTGGCAATTACATGAATTCTCAGATGTCTCCCTTTTTTTGGATGCCTTTTTAAATCCCTGCCCATAAGGACAACACTGTATCAGACCAAAAGGCTTTTCTYCCTGTTCTTTATTTCTTAACAAAAATCCCAATATCCTGATAAAAACCAAGCCCCATTTCACTCTGTGATATGTCTGCATCCTGCTTGTATGTGCATAAAATCAAATCAAATTTTCAGCATGGTGAATAATAGATATCTGCACAAGTCCCATGCTTTGTTGATGGGGTTTGTGCTGCTCCCTGACACCTTTTTAAACACTCATACTGGTGATGTATTTTGTTATGGTGTCACAAGACACTTTGGTAAAGTGTGTTCTGATTTTGTATTCAGCAACATGAATCAGTCCCAGGGAATGGGACCAGCTCACTGTCTGTGTCTGTGCTCTATTGCTGCAGAGAGTGGTCATGGGCTGTTGGCTCCATATTTATGTGGCCATAAATTGCCTGTTTTGCTGACACTTTAAAGTAAATAAAGGAAAGCATCAGCACTGCTGGCTTTCTGGCAAGAAGCCTAAGAGCAACTTGGTATGCCCTGTGTATAACTAATGTCACTTCAGTGGGGAGTTTTAATTAAATGCATGTCTGTGTGTGCAGAGAAGTCAAAGGCATTTGGGAAAAAGAAAGTGTATCTGCTCCAGAGTCATTGATGAATGGCTTTCAATGGCTTTCAATKAATTGGAAAATATTTTCTTAAATATTATCAGAAAGGCCAAAAAATCAGTCTGAAGTGAAGACTATAAAATCATTCTGTAGATCTAACCCATTTGCCCCATACTTGTRAGATGCCATGGTAGGACAAGTTAGAGGAGTAGAGGTTGTAAAACTAATCTGATATGCTGGATTTCATTAAGCTCCCTAATTGTAATTACTAGAAGAGCACTGGACACTGGTTTGCCTATTTGCCTACAGACAGTATTTTTGATTTGTCCTTCTGTGTCAGTTTCTAAGCTTGCAAATATGCAAAAAATTTATTAATACAAGTAAAAATTTTATAGCAAATATTTTATCACTAAATAGCCACATTAAAATTCTAGCTGTTGAAATTGAATTTATCACATGGGAATTTTAGGCCTATTTCTTTGTTTTCACAGTTAYAGGGAAAAAAGTGCACTCCTTTGTCTTCAAACTGTCTAGAGGAACTGCTCTTTATGGCAAACAGAAGTTCTGAGGAACAGAGATAATTAATTTACCACTAGATATGGTCCATGATTTATTTTGGATAATGATTGGTATATGATTTATTGTTCTATCTGCATTACAGCAAAGCTCAAAGGGGGCAAACCTTTTTTTTTTTTTTTACAGGGCTCATTACATCATGCTGTATTTACCTTAATCCCTATAATCCTTTTAAGGCCTTAATACAGAATGCTTTACACCTCTTTACCCATCTTTCAACCAAGGTAGAAACCTCCTTTATTGTTCAGTAAAYGTTTTTCCAGAAGAAATGAGGTTTTCTCAACACCCGGTCTGAAACTCTGCAACAAATTCTATGAGGAGCTAGGGATGACCACACAGTCTTAGCTTTTGTCCCTGTTTGATCTTCCTTCTGTAAYATTAACTGTGAGTTATTCTTTGCATTAAATAACCACAGTGAAAGAACAGCACTTAAGAACTCTTTTATTTGTCTGTGTGACATCTTAGTTTAAATGCATGTTCTTCTGTGAACTGCACTGTTGGAACAAGTCCAGAGGTGAGAAGCAAAGTTGGTCAGAAGGCTGGAACACCTCTCCTGTAAAGTTCAGCCTGGAAGAGAGAAGGCTCTGGGGAGACCTCATAGCACTTTTCAGCACCTAAAGAGGAGCTATGGAAGAGCTGGAGAGGGACTTTTTACAAGGATGTATAGTGGTAGAACAAGGGGTTTGAAAGTGTTTAAACTGCAAGAGGGTAAGTTTAGGAAGAAATTCCTTACTGTGAAGATGTTGAAACCATGGACCAGGTTCTCCAGAGAAGCTGTGGGTGCTTGGAAGTGTTCAAGGCCAGGCTGACTGGGACTTTGAGGCACCCTGGTCTAGCAGGAAGTGTCTCTGCACATGGCAGGGGGATTGGAACCAGATGACCCTTTCAAACAAAACTATTCTATAATTCTGTTCTAATATCTTTCTCTATTCCTGCATTGTTATGAAAACGTGAGTCTGGAGACTGGAATAGGTAAAGCTTCCTTCTTAGCCTGTATAATTCTTTCAAATATATGTAGTAGATGGGGGGTCTCCTGGCAAGGGGAGAAATAAATGCAACAGATGCACAGTAAGAGCAAAACAGCTTTGAGAGTAGTTTCAAGAACTGAAGATGGCATCAAAAGGTGATTTACCTTTTGGCAAATTATTGCATTTTGCCTGACTTTTATTACTGTRAGACATGAGAAATATTTTGGCATTTATTATGATAAACTAGTTGTAAACAGAATGATTTTGTTTCTCTGGGTATAATGGAGCAATTCTAGATGCCTCCACAGCTCATGACAAAGACAGGAATCCTTATGACCAACATAGGGAAAGTCCAGAAACGTTATGTATYTTAGAGTATTCCAATTAAAGTAATGAATGCTGTTGTCTGAAAACCCTTGCCATGGTGTTAAAACCTTTATAAGATCATCCCTTCACATTGAGGTAGAGCAGTGGTCCTGTTCAGAGTGCAGGAAGACATGAGGAGCATTGCCCTTACCCAGGCACTGCATGTGCTTGCACACAGCTCCTCAGGCAGTGCTCAGGCAGGCTCTGCAATGTTTTGCAGCAGATGTGAATGCTAAAACTTTCAGTCCAAACCCAACTTTTTTAATGGGAAGGTGGTTAAACATTGAAAGAGTTTGTCACCAGATGATATGGTCTGAGCAATCTGCTGCAGCTGAGCTGGCTCTGAGTGGGGAGGATCCCAAGAGGTCCCACCAGCCCCAGAGTCCCTCTTACAGGCTATGAAACAAAGAAATGCCTCTGCAATTAAGAAACCTCCAAACCCCAAATTTCTAGAAGCTTTGTCCTACTGGTTGACTTGCTGGTCACCACTGTCTGTATTGATTTCTGTCTCAGGGCTGGTCTTGGCCACCATCCCAGGGGATGCTGAGCTGGGATGACCATTGGTCTGATCCAGCATAGATGTTCTTGCATGTGTAAAGAGGATATTGGACTAGACTGCAGATAAGGAGTAAGTTTAACAATGGAGGATGGGTTATTTARGACAGGAGGCAATGCAGCTACACCTGTGATCCAGGCAGGGCAGCCCAGGCAGRGTCCCAACACAGATTTTGCATGAGGTTTTGTTTTCTTATCAGTTCTATGATGTAAGGCTGCTGGGCCTCCTCTTTGCACAGACCTTGAAGATCCTGGTTGCTTTGGTGAGGAGTCTGAGTAGCTGTGCAGCAGCCATGGGGACCATCCTACTGATGCTGTGCTGTGCAGGGGACAGTGGGAGCTGCCAGAGCTCAGCACTAGCACTGAAGGTACAGAAAAGTAGATTAATTCCAGTTAAACATGAGTGTGAYATTACCACTCTGAGATTAGAGTTACTATTTCTAGCAGCAACTAGTGGTTTGGCTGACAGTAAAAAGACAGCATTACCTTTAAAAGGGGAATGTGGCTTTTGTAATGGAGCAAGACTGGCTTAAGGACAGACACACCTACCAAAAAATGGGGTTTTATCCAATAATTTTTATGAAGAGCACTAGCAGCAGAAAGAATAACAAGCTGGCCCATATTGTGACCATGTSTGTCTGTAGGAGATCCAGAGGCAAAAGTGGCTTGTGGCAGGTATCTTTTTGCCTCTGCTGTCTCAAGGGTGTCTATGCTATCAGAAACAGCTCTGGGTTACTTTCACTTTCCAGGCACCTGTGTTTCCTCATGTCAAAAGTGCCCTTTGAGCCTGCCCCTCTGCAGTGTGAGTTATGCCAGGAGACATCCAGGACACTTGTACTGAGAGATGAGCTGCATTATCTTTAATACAATGATAGACTTGCATTGTCTGAATTGGTTCCAGTTCATAAAGCTGACATTTAATTAACATCAGAGTTAGCCATCAATGTCCTTAACAGAGTTAGTCCAATTCTCATGTTTTAATAACTGTGAACAGCATGGAACCCCAGGTAGATCCCTTTCAAGGTAGATTCATTAGGGGAAAAAAAAGATCATTAGTGGCTGGTAATGGGTTGTTTCTTGGTAAGATAAACACAATTTCAGACATGCTTTGAACTGTCAGTGTRGGCTTGCTTCAGTGACAAAGGGAGCAGGTGAGCTCTGGTATCCTGATTATTCTTTTTACTTTGGTTTTTAAAAAGACCTTTGAAAACCACAAAGTGCTGGAAATAGACTGTCCTATCCACTAATGAGCAGTAGAAGTAATGAGATTTCTCAAAACCCCCTCAGTGTCCACATACTTACATATACTTGTGTGAACTTCATCTAAATCTTTTCAAAGTAGTATGTGGCTTTGGTGTCAGGAGAGAAATACTGGAAGTAGTTTCCATCTATTTCAGTCATTCAGTGACTCACACTGAATGGTGAGATCAGATCAGATCTGGGTGTCTATCATGCTTTGTGATGAGCATAAGAGAGGGTCTCTGCTGTGCCTCTAGTCCATGGGCAGCATTCATAAAACCAGGATGAGGAAGTTTGCTGATAACTATTTGGAAGAAAAGATTTTATCTGAAGGAATAAGTTCTATGTGGCAATATCCTCACATGTGGGATGGTGCAGKAGTGGTAATGGTGGAATCCCAGCTTGCCCATAAAATTGTCTATTTCCCTGAATYCTCTTCAARGGGATTTCACACAGAGYGTGGGGTCTGCCTCTGTTCTTTCCYCTTCTGGTCAATAAGGGCTCTGCTCACATGTACAGCTTTGGCTGGAGCTGCAGGGGAATCCTTATTCCTTATTAATTCAAAGGTTGTATTTAATAGAGGCTTCCTTAAAGCAAACTGACCTTTGGCAAAGCACAACAGCTTTCTGTGGCTTTTACCTTCTATTTGCATTGGCACCCTGAAATACATTTGTTTGAAAAAGTGTATAGGCCCTTTCTTAACA
>CADDXX010000704.1:114594-146952 GCA_902810485.1 Alauda arvensis
AGATTTGAAAGATTTGCCATTCTCTGTATCTTACTTACCAGAAGTGCTGCCTCATGCACCATGCCAAAGAGAGAAAAAGATTCTGAGCTCTTCGTTTTTCTGTACTTCTCACCTTGTGACATTTTCTCACAGTAAATATTCACAGCACATGCAAATGTTGAGAGTTTGGTCTCAATCCTTGTGACTACCAATGGCTAAGATATCAGTTTCTATCTCAGAAAAAGATGATCATGTGCTTCCTTTAATAATGAAAGTTTTTTAAGTCTGAAGATCTTGTCTAGCTAATATGATTATTTCAGTTTTAAATTGACTACTGAGCTGAACATATTCATGTGAAGAGTTTCCTCACTAAATAGCTTGTATATAAAGGAGTGCWGATATCAGCATGAGATTATGAAATACCAAGCATACATGCTGATAATCAGATTTTTTTAAAGTGGTTGTTTTTCTCTCCCTCAAATACCTCTCTAGATTCTCTCTAGTCCATCTTGTGAAAGTTTCTGAAAGCAAATTTATAGGAAGAGACTTGTTTTCACAAAATTAGTTTGTGTCAGTTCTCTGTTTCTGTGTGTTTTGCCAAAATTCGGTGCATATATGTAAAAGTGGCAGTTACATACATAACATAAATGAACCATTTGACAGATTATTTTGTTCTGTTCAGGCCTTTAATCCTCAATCAGGAAAAATTATCTGCTTGASAATAAGGAATTGAACTTTATGCAGAGATTTCGTAATGAAGTCCTATGGTCTCTGTTATTTATGATGGCCTGGAATTTAACCCTCCCTCTCCCTCTTTAGTTTTGTTCATTCTTACAGTCTGTAATTATGGAAGAGTTGGCTTGGAAGAATATTATGTTTTATTTTGTGATTATATTGCAAATCCAAGTTAAATCTTATTTGTATGTATAGTTTACACATGACAATGTGTTACTAGAAGGCAAATGCTCTCAACTACCAACAATGAAGAGTTCTAGGCTGCAGTTTTTATCCTGTGGCTCTGTGCATCTGTAATGTTTCACAGGAGATTTACATCATGGGATGAATCCTGGGACCACTGAAGTAACTTGGGAACTGCCACTGGAATTAGGGATTTTCTTATCCTGAATCGTGGCCAGAGCTCTGTGTAGTTCTCTCTCTCTCTGCCCCCATGTAAGCCTCTCAGTGGGGATCAAAGTAGGATCAAGAAGGGATTGTACAAAAAAGATACAGTCCTGAATAGGTATTTGAATGCATTATTATTTAATAGTCTTCTCATTTGCAGTTTTCTAGGATGCTTAAACCATCTCATACTGTAGGTACACCTGTTCTGATTTGTATGATCTCAATATTCATGTTATAATTGAAATGAAGCTAAGGAGGTTCATGACCTCAAAGTTGCTGTTTATCTTCTAACAAATGATTATTTAATTGGTTATATATATATCTATATATATCTCTACCTCAGTTATATTTTTTTCTTCAAACTTTAGGAAGAGTCTACACTCTTAGTTTGGATCAAATTGCTTCTAATAATATTGACTTGATGCCTCTATAAGGCAGATAATATATTAAAATTGTAAATTGTGTTGGTGGGACTTGATGATGTTGATTTCAGGTTTTGTCCAGAATGGATCCCACAGGAAAACCATCCAGCTGTGTGTCCTGCACTTCAGAGTTCAGGGTTACTGATTGAGGTGGCTGCTTGATTATTTTGTTGTGTTTGGCAGATGCAGACACATTGGATTTTCTGTGTGTTCATAGCAGGCAAATGTGCTGCTTTCATAATTCCAATACTGGYAGAATTGCTGTCAGGAATGTGGAATTAAACACTTTAACAATTCAGGAGATGAAAGCATCCCTGTTTATGTTGACAGCCTGTAGTACTGCTTGCCTAGTAAGAATGAATAAATTAACACCACCCCACGGGTTAAATCCTGGATAAAAACAGATCTGTATCTTTTGTATACAAGGTGTGGTAGAGAAGTATTTTGTGCAGGTAAGCACCCTRCTCAAGGACTGTTGAGTAATATTTGCAGATGGAAGGAATTAATTACTTTTGTCAGAGTTTATGTTATTATCACATAATTAAAACACTACCTCAGTTTGTTTCTTCCCCTGGAATAATGAATTGATTCACCTATTTTAGCTGCTCATTCACAATAATTTAGTGTTATGTGTTTTCAGAGATTAAGTGTTAAGTGTTTGCAGTGCTGGATATTTAACATTAACTAAAATTCCTAGTCTTCCACTTCATTCCTGGGAAGAATGTTCTTGTGACTGTTGTTTGTGATCTTGTTTCTCAGAAATAGTTTGTACTCTAGAACTTCACTTAATGTGTATTTAACTCTAAATATATAACATGAAATAGTTTACTGATTCATATCTGCTTTTTAAGAGGTTTTTAAAAGAACAAAAATCAATATCCAGAATATTTTAGACAGTAAGTAAAAGTAAGAAAAAAGCATCTAACAYTGAGCTGGAAGCTGTAGTTTTAGAAAACATCTGGAGCCAAAATAACAACTCACCTCTGGCAAAGGAGGGAGAGAGGGAGGTTTTGCCCTCTCCCTTTTGTGCTCTCCTTTGCTCACTCCCCTTCTCCTGACACTTAAGCAAGGGCCATAACTATGCAGGTGATTGCCTGGGAGGTGGGGGYCACTCCCCAAAGCAGCAGAAGCCCAGTGTTGGGGCAGTGACATTTCTCATGCCCAGGGGAGGTGCCTGGCCTGGCCTCCAGCATCAGAGCTGGGGCAGGGACGGTGCAGCCGTGGTGGTGGAGAGCAAGCAAAACCCCACCAGATTCTGCACTAGGAACTGCTCCCTGCTTTGGGCTGACACAATAAGGTTTTCTGTTTTAATTTAAGACACAATTTTTAAATTTTAGAATAGAGAAGAGTAGAATAGAAAGTTCAGTTGGCTGGGACCTGCAGTGATCAACTGCCTGACCATTTCAGGGCTGAACAAATGTTAAAGCAGGTTTTTAAACGGATTGCATCGGCAACATCACTGGGAAGCCTGTTCCAGTTNGCATCGGCAACATCACTGGGAAGCCTGTTCCAGTTTTTTATTGCCTTCTCATTAAAGCAGTGCTTCCTGGTGTCCAGTCTAAACCTCACCTGACACRGCTTTGAAGCATTYCCTCRCCTCTGTCTCTGRTACCAGRGCGATGAGAGCAGCATWTCCCCTTTYCCTCCTCAGGAASCTGYGAAATGCGATGAAGTCTTCCCTCAGTCTCTTTTTTTCCGAAGTAGACGATTCCAAAATCCTCAGCCACAGGCCCAAAATAGGGTTGTCAGAAGTGGGATTCGAACCCACGCCTCCAGGGGAGACTGCGACCTGAACGCAGCGCCTTAGACCGCTCGGCCATCCTGACCCACGTGGGGGAGCTCCAGCGGCTCCGTCACTGTCTATTTCTAGATACCTTTAGTGATGTAACATTGCTCTTCTACACTTAGTGGGTGTTACAAATATTCCGAATGAAAACGCACTTCGTGTTGACTCTCTGGTAGCCATAATGACGGATGTTTATTTATTCATGCAGCTGTTGCATTCTGTGAATGAATGTTAGTGTGCTGAGAAAGAAGCAGGTACTTTTGCACATATATTGCATATGCCACGAAGCAGACATTTGAAGCTAAAGAAATTAATAAAAATGTGGTATGCAGTATGTTTCACAAGAACATTGCTTAAGGCTGATTTGTTTCCTGTAATGTCTATGAAAATCCCCCTGAGATATGTACAAGTTGTTCATGGTAAGAGTTCTCTGATTTTTTGAAAGGGGGCTGTGACACTGAAACAAATAGTATGTCTCCTTGCTGAAGGTTTTATTAAAAAAAATAATGTGAATGAAAACTGAATATAGGAACCTCTAAATATACAAATTTTTTTCAGGATTTGGGAGTAAAAATAAATATGAAAGGCAAGAKATATGCTTGTTTGGAAGCATCAGGTTGAAGTGCAGTGTCTCTGTTTGGAATATAAACTTACTAGAGAAAAAAAAATTGAAATGGTACAACCAGAAACTGACTGGCAGAMATGGCAAATAAAATATGTTTA
Source organism: Alauda arvensis (assembly GCA_902810485.1). Taxonomy (NCBI): domain Eukaryota; kingdom Metazoa; phylum Chordata; class Aves; order Passeriformes; family Alaudidae; genus Alauda; species Alauda arvensis. Next base: position 118,627 of record CADDXX010000704.1, read on the forward strand.
TTTTAAACATAAATAATTAAATTTATGTTCGAATTTATATTCAAATTTAATATAAATTCAATAAATTATATTAAATTATATCATTATTCCATAGAACCTTACAAAGAAATATTTTCCAATGACAAAAAAGGTGACTGTCTGTACTAGACTGGCCAAAACCTGGTTTTATTTGATACAGTTGCTTCTGTATGGAGAAACCAATTCTTCTGGCTCCAGTCTGTCAATGTCTTTCTTGCACTGTGGAGCCCAAAGTGCTGGGCCCAATACTTTGGTGCCACCTGATGGGTGCTGAGTTGAGGGAAATCAGGCCATGTCCTTCCTTGGGGACACACAAGAGTTCACTGGACAAGGCTCTCTCTGGTCCTGACTTCAGTCAGAACTATCTTCAAAGCTGACTGCTTTGAGCAAGGCTTTAGAGCAGGTAAGTGCTAAAGGTCCCCTCAAACCTAAACTCTTTGTGATTCTACAACTATGTGCCRTTATTTTGAACAATTTTATGTAACAATGCTTGTGAATTGAGAGTGTTAATGCTATATCTTGGATATGCTGTAATGTGTCCTGAACCTTTGCACTTTTATCCTTCTAGGGCAACAAGCAGTCTTGTCTGGAGCCTAGCAGAATGAAAAGACAAGCCTATGTAACCAATATTCTTGTAACATACTGGAAATGTTGTGCTTGTTGTTATGTTGGGAGTCAGGAGTCATGCTGTAATGCATTTTAGCAGTCTTGGTTGACTTACTGGAAGGTGCAATTTTCTCATGTTTAGAATTTGTAATATATTTAAATTCTATAGAAACAGGGCCTTGGAGAGGTCACAAAACATGTTTATATGTGATGAAATAGGAGTCTTAGCCAATGTGGTGCTGTTTGTTTGATTGAGTRGTTGGTWTTTTCTAAACAATAGTGGACTGAACAGAAATAGACTTTTTCCAGCTTTGGTACATAGCAAGATGGGCAGAGTCCCATAAGCAGGAATGCAGATGGCAGAAATTTGACCATCAAAGTCTACTCATAATGTAGTAACTCCAGAACCAGCAGSAATTGCAGCCTACACTCTTTCTGCTGTCAGCACAGAGCTGTCTGGGTCTTCTGCCAGCAGCTCCAAAACCTTGTGTTCCCTACTTCAAGACATAYTGATGATGTAAAGCTGACTGAATGTGTCTTGAATTGCTGGGAAATTAGCTGTATAGGTATTAATTTAAATGAAGTCTAAGTTGTAAAGATAACATTTCACATTTGCTTCCAGACTGGTAGATCACCCAGGAAAGCATAACTAAGTGTGCACCAAGCATGCTGTGACCTTGGTGAAGAATCTGCTCAAGCCTACTCCTGGACAGATCTCCCTTAATAGTGGGCCAGAAYTTGGCACAGAACTTCATTAACTGCAGAGCTAATGCTCTGTAGCATTAGCTCTGTTCCCTGAAACATCTGCAGATCTGGCTGGCTTGCTGGTCAAAATGTAGTGGTACTTGGTGTGCAGTTGCCATGCTGACTGAATTGAGCTCTAGTAAGTGAACTGAAAACCTCAATAAAAATGTCATGTTTAAAAAGATGGATGTATTCCCCAAATGCTTTGGCACAGACTTACATAGCTGCCTGTCCATCACACATCCAGACTCATCAGACCTGAGGCTGGCGGTTGTGTTGCAGGGTGTTGATGGGCTCCAGCAGATGTGTTCCCATCCAGTAAAAGGAAGTCCCCTGGATGTAAAGTGCATTGGTGTTACCCATTTGGAAGGGTTTGCTCTGCTGGTTCCTGAGTACATGTTCTGGTGACAGCAGGTGAAGAAGGAACTCTTTGGCAAAGGTTTCACTGTTGATGGTCTCTGATATTTGCTTTATGCTGGTGCCCAACCCAATCAGTGATTTGCACTGCTGTCAGTGCACAGCAGCAGTTGATGTATTTAAATGCTGGGTCCAGTATCCCCAGTACTGGAGACAAAAGGCATCACTACCTCCCTTGATATGAAAGACCTCTCTCCCACCTTTGCTTATCCCTCCTGTTACTTGGTAGCCCTTCCTTGGACAGTTTGGGTTTCTGTCCTGCTTTAAGTAAAGCTTCTCACAAAGTGAGAGCATCTTTTGTTCTCTCCTTTCTTTGAATAGGAGAGTTGCTTTCCTCCTTACATTTCAGGTGACTCAAAACATTATCAAGAAGGTTGGAAGCTCTCTCCCTGCCCCCTGTAGTCTTTAGGGACCAGGCTCACTCATTTATATGAAAAATATATTCTCATCAGTAGCAGAAAGAGATTATAGGCTGGAAACAAGACTGCTCTGTGTCAGAACCATGTTGTCTCTGCTGCCAGCTGTCTTTGCAGCAGAACTTCAGGTCRTGTTGTAGTCACAAGTAGGAATAGTAAAAAAGGCTTTTTCCTGGGCATATTCCCTCTGTTCCAGTGGGAATTAGAGATCTGAGGGGCACAACTGAGAAAAAAACTATAATCATCTTACTCTATTCAAAGTATGTTGAGCATCATCTTCCTCAATTTAATGGGTCTTTCTTTTTAGATAACTCATCCTCAAAACACCTTATAAGCAAGAATGCTCATAAACCTCCTTTGAATTAAGTACATTCCCTTAAATTCCCTTAAATTCCCCAAATAATATCTTCCTTTTGAAGATATAAAGCAGATTAAATGTGTGGAACCATGTGGTGTTTGTAAGAGATCAGGAGTACTAGAGAAGGCTGGCATAGCATGTCTGCACTGTCTGTGATAATAAGAGAGGATGCCTCAGGAGAATAAGTTATCAGCAGGATCCAGAAGAGATACAGCATCCGTGTGTGAGGCAGGGGAGGTGGGATTCCTTCTGTCCCCTTGATATGGATGCTGAGTATCAGCTTTTCTTTCCTCACAAATCACTTTTCATCAGGAACAGGAGCACCAACTGGAGCTCATTGCTCTGTGATTGCTGCCTGTTGAGTAGGAAYAATTTTTTTCTTAATACTTCTAACTAACTCCAAGTGAAATTGAGGAACTCTTCAAAACAAAAAGATTGAACTGTCTTTATGTCTCATCCCTGCTGTTAGCAAAAGTCATGGGTGTGGGCTTTTGTTCCTGCTTAAGGYAAGGCATTAAGAGCTGTGAGGGTAGTCAGTGGATTTCTTGTCTGTTTTTACTAGAACACATTCAGATGAAGAGCTGAGCTCAGTTCTGTTCCCAACCTGTCCTCTTCCTGTCTGCTAACCATCAACTCCCATGGGTGGAAGTAGTTACATTTGTGATTATCAGTCCAGGGTATGAATGGGGGTTTGTATTTAACAGGGCTGCAGTAAAAGGGAACTTGATAGCTGACACTGGGGCAGAACTTGACCTGCAAAATCCTAATTACTAATTGATAAGTAAGCATCTAACCTGACTTTCAGCTTCCAGCTCAAGTGTTCAGCAATGAAAAATATCCTTGTGCTTGTTAGGAAAAGTGAAAAAAGAAAAGAACCTGTAAATCATTGGAGATGTGATAACCAGGGAAACTTACAGTGACAGAATAAMTGTATTTTATTGTTAACAGGGACTTTATTTTTACTTTTATAYAGCAAGTTCCTAAAATATGTGAAGCACAACTGCACATCTATACTCTATTAAAGCTCTGTCCTTATTTATAAAGGCAATAGCAAACAAACTATTGAACTGGAAGGAGTCTTGTCAATTATTTATGTTAAATGAATCAGATAATGTTGTATATCCCAGACTCTCAAGTGGAAAAACCAGTGACAAAAGTAGTTTGTCACATAACCTGTGGTGGAGGCCCTGTGTCCTCTCTTGACAATCTCTAGGAAGGCTGAGACTTGGTAGAGAAGTTTTAGCTTAAACAGGGCTAAAAAGGGTTTGGCTGGCAGACCTGGCTGTGGGGAGCTGGATTTAGCTAACAGAGGTTTTACTAAAGGGAGAGCTCATGAAGGGCTTGCCCTGTGCCAGCCAGAGAAGGGAGAACCATGTGGATTATCTAGAGTGTTGCAGATGATTGTCTCTTCCAGATGTTTTGCAGGGTAAYAAACAAGCTTTGAATAAAGGACAGGTACTTGACTGTGGCTTGGTTTCTATTTCCATGTCATAAAACCACTTCCTACTTACTAAAATTCTATGGAAAGGGTAAATCCCAGATCTGTTGGTACTGGATATTAGTTGTGTTGACTCCTCCTTTTGAACACTGCAGCCTTTCCCTCCTCTCCAGAGGCATGGATGGGGTCTGCAGCCACTTGCTSTCTGATGAATGTTCTTTCTGAGGTGCAGAGGGAGTGAACTCTAGCTGGTTTTATATGGGTCTATTTGCAATAAAGTGTGCARCCAGTGAGTGCAGCACTGCTAATTATCACACAGTAAAGATAATGAGAAATAGCAATGATATATCATATCTATTRTGTAATAAGAACACTAAAGTATTGAATAATGATAAGCATATTTTAAAATGTGGAAGGTTTCTTAAGAGTGTTGGATATTTGGGAAGTGGGTTTGGTTAGTGCAGCTGTCAGYACTAGAGTCTTGTGGCTGTCTTATGCAGTATGTAAAAGAAATAAGCAATACCTTAAGTGCAAGATACTTCACCCTTCACTATGTACAGGAAACAGTAACAAAGTAGCTGTAAAATATTAGCCATCCCTTAGACTTCCCTCTTTTTCTAAAAGCATGATATTTGCATGTTTGCTTTTCTTATCCCTAAGAGACATAGTATCTTTTTTATTTCCCTCAAAAGGCTTTCTGTTTGCATGATTAATCTGTTCCTTGCATACTGTGAAGAGGAATATCCGCTTCACTCTGGCACCCAGGCTGATTCCCCATCGACTGCTTTCCAAACTAACATAAGAACTGTTTATGTTTGCAACAAAAAGAAATCGTGCTGGTTTGGAATGTGGTTTTCTTGTTGACATTTTAGAAACTGTTCCAGGCTCTTCTTAATATTTAGACAAACAAATATGTTTGCTTTTTTCTAGTGCTGCTGTTGACATTTCCTAAGGGAATTGCTGAAGATGTTAACAACTTCCCAGCACAGGCATGCTGTAATGGAACAGTTCTTTGCTTGTGGCCCTGACACAAATTCCTTTTAACTGATGTTTTTGCTGAAAGTAATGTGATTGTGATAACTTATGTGAGTCAGGGTAAATGTGAATCAGTCCTGGCTATTTTGGGGAGCATAAATGTCTTCTAAACTCCTTAGCATTTTGCTTCTTGCAGATATAACAAGCAGAAGGTACCAATTTATTGTGTGCCTCAGAGMTGCTGTGCTGCACAAATATCTGCAGTGCAGAGCAGGAAGAAGGTCCATGAGGAGCATCAGTAATTGGTGAAGCCTGAAGGCCAGGGAAGCTTGTAACTCYACCTGCAGAAATTGGTCAGTTTGGGGCTTGGCTAATTTTGGAAGTAGTTGCCATGAAAAACAATCACATGGTGCAATGTGCCCTTGTATGTGTAGTGTGTGTCCCAGGGGCACTGTGGGTTAGACACAGGCTGATGTGTGTGAGTTGAACCTGTGCACTGCCATCATTTTATTATCTGGTCAGTACAACCAGGGTATAATTACATTAGCTATTAACCCAGGGCTGTCCACTTAGAGAATTTATACAACCTTTTATGGGTGAAGGTTTTGAAGACYTTTTAAGCAGGTTGGGTTTTGTTCTGGAATCCCAGATTAAAAGTCTGAAGCTCTTWTATGCAACCAGCCTGTTTAGCATGTGTCTGTATTAAAAGTGCCTGCATTGTTCCTACAAGAACTCGTTATAATTTACAATCTTTTAGCAAGACTGTATCTTTTTCTGACTGGTCAGGTATTGCAGCTATGAAACAGATTTTCCTCAAAGCCCATTGCTGTTTTAAAATCTTTTCAACTGAAAAAACATTTYTTTCTCTGGGATTCTCCGAACCTCAGTTATATTGTCTGCATTTTCAGTGAAAGTGCAGAGAAACCCATTTACAAGGCAGTAATGCAGCAGCATTTTGGMCATGTTTGTTCCATTCCTGAGCTCTTCAGCTGAGGCTTCAAGAGGCAGTCTTTGCTGCTCTGTGGCTGTTCCCCTGCCTTGAAAAAGAACAAAAACTGTCAGGAAGAAAGATACTCATCCTAAGGGTAGATTCCAGTTACATTAAATAGAATAGAGCCACTTGGAGATGGGACTGGAAGGCAGCCAAAAGGACACTGAAATTTTTCAATAGTCTGTCCCTATCCCTGTCTTCCAGTGATCAACAGAGAATGTAATTTCAACCTTCAAACTATTCACTGCAACCAAAGGGAGCTGAATGCTGTTCTGGCTCCATTTTAAAGAGCTTTGTAACCTAGATGAGGAGATACTCTTCTTTTAAATGTGCATGTTGTTCTACTATTGCAGTAAATCATTGCAGGTAGCACTACTGATTGATTCAAGTAAATTGTCCTTTTGGCTGTCCTGTATGTGTTTCATAAGGAAAAAGTTGACCTTGACCTGTGGGAATAGCATGTTTTCAATTAGTGTTTTGATTAAGGATTTCTCAGATGGTCCTTCTTGCTTGTATCATTAGCTGGAGGCAGTCAGCCAGGAATCAGCAAGTGAAGTCACATTTTGAGGCATTAGTGTTGTAACAAGATCAAATGGTTTTCCTTTGAATGTCTGCAAAAGGGTTTAATTGTATGCTGTACCTTCTTTATGAAAATCTCTCAGATTTATGTACATAAAGGCAGGKGGCCTGTGACTTCTAGCAATATTACAGCCTCAGGAATCTCCAGCAATTTCAGGTGTGTATTTGCAGTATCATTTTTCCCTTCCTTGTGAGAGATCCCTGTACCCTGATGCCCCTGCATGGGAGCTGTAACCCACTGAGCTGGGTGGGTCCTCTCAGCTGCAGTAAGATCAGAATAGGTCTGCTGCCACTTGGTTTCAGGCACTACTCTTCCCTTCCCTGTAGAATCTCTATGTRTGTCTACCAAGGAAGAGAAGAAGCTGAGGCCTTTCAATTTAAAACATTGCATTTTAGTAAAAGCAGGGATATGGGAATATAAGAAAAATTAGAAGTTGCATTATGTGGGTGAAAAACTCATTCATACTGTCAGATATCTGGAAACTTTTAAAAATTATGTGTATTCTAATATTCATGTAGTGCAGTGTTTCTGTTTTCTTTCCTTCTGAAGTGTAGAGTTGTATYTGTATGCTATTTAAAAACCCAACACTCTCTTCCTTTTTTCTACACACATCAGCAGTGAAATAGTTGCTTCAGTAGATAGGAAAGCAGAGAGGTGAGAGGTGTCCTCTATGAGCATGCTTTGGATATAAAGAAGTAGAGGTGATATTTGGCTTCAGAAAGACAACCTGTAGCATTCAGGAGCTGACAGTCATAGGTAAAATAGGTATGCACTCTCAGCTTCCCACAGAGTGGCCTGCTCTGCTTTGTGAGAAGGTGTCARAGTACAGGATAGATAAATGTTGTGCCCAAAGCCCAGCAGTGCTGCCCAGGCCATGGCAGAGTGCCATAAGGCATGGCACTTACTATGAGATGTAATGTGGAGTGTTAKCTAAAGCACCCAGTGACCACAGCTGGTAATTAGGAAGAGCAGCAGTTACCACTGTGAGTAGTGCATTAGCTTCAACAGAAACTAATTGGTGCATTCAAGAGTAAAATAATGTCCTCCAGTTTTTTCATTAATGTAGGAAGAGCAGCTTTCTGCCATGCAAAAATCTGGATTTACAACATGTGCTTCAGAATGAATAGTTTTACCCCATCAATTTTTTTAAAATGTTTTGCAGATAGAGGAGAAAGAGCTATCTAATATCCACCTTTAAGTTCAGTATTTAGTAAACATACTGAGTCTAGTGGATGGCTCAGATTTCTGTCTCTCACTGTGCTTGTGCAGAGTCTTTTGCTTTTAAAGACCATGATAGATGAGGTGAAAATGATCACAGATGTTTTCAGTAATGTAGATGGCATGACTTGCTGTCATGGGGATCCTGGACTTGAAATGGGCACTGCTGTTATCCATGCCTGTCCAAGGGATTCCTTGGGAGAAGAGGGATTTGTTCAGCCCTTTGCATCTGACACCTTARTGCCACACAGACCTGCAGATGTTAATTACTTCTGAATCTGTTTGTCATTAAATGGACATAAAATGTTCTATTATTATTCTTTTCTGAGCACAACTAGTTCATTATAAATACTCTGCTTGCTTTTTTTTTTCTCACTGTGCTACAGTGARTAAGTGAAGGCTGAGAAGAAGACTGAATGAATAAGGAAAGGAGATGAAGAAAAGAGAGGTGAAAGGAGTGGGGAGTGAATGAAAATTAGGGACAGAGAAGTTATTTATACATATGTATAAATATTTTGACGGCTCTAGAAAACWGAATACACCCAGGATTATTTATTAAGGCAAGACATAGAACATAAGAAATTGCAATTTTTAAAATATGGGGAAAACACTCCATGTGTCTTACATCATAGTAATAAGTTTTGGGGTTTTTTCTAAGTATTTGAGTTTAGAAAATAAAATTGAAGCAAAAATAGAAAAAGGAAAACTGAATAGTGGACCACAGAATGAACAAGGTGACTGAAAAGGAAGAAAAGTAGAGAGGGATGGCCACCTAAATCCACTTTGCCCTAGTGCATTTTATGCTTTGAGTGATACTTAGGGCCCCAAACATTTCAAAGAATTTAWAAGGTGATTTTTTTTATGCCTGCTGAAAAATGGTGTGTTTTTTTTAACACAAAAAATTAATTAACCTGTGGAGCTGATGTCACCGAGACAAAATTTCTAGGGAATTCCAAAAGGCCTTCATATTAGTCAACAGTACAGAAACACTAAGAAGTTTGTGAACACAGTGTAATGCTTTTTTCTAAGGATTACAGGAARAATCCCTATTGATCAAGGAATGAAACTTCTGGCTGACAATGGTCTAGAAGAAATTTTCCTTGGGTTTTGTTAATGGGTACTGGCTGCTTGTCAGTAACAGGACCCCTGTTCTCACAGAGGTTTTTTACACTGTTTTTTGTGGGATTTTAGTTCTTGTTATGCAATGGGGYTAAATCACACAACTCATGACCAAAAGTGACATACCATTTTAAAAACATTATGGTCTGCCAAGGTTACTTCTGAAGTCATGGCCAAGCAGAAAGGAAACTGCAGACATAGTGGTTACAGCCTACCACTCCATCCTCTTCCCATTTCTGCAGTGAAGGAAGAGCTTGTTAGATGAAGGTCTAATGAGTCACCTTAGCTGGCATTTCACCTGCCATAATAATGGACCACAATCGAAACATAATAATTCTTACTTCTGTGTGAGGTGTTTGAGTACAACTGAATGAAAACTTACTCACAAGATGAACACATGTATTGTTATTTTTGCCTCTTTAGTTTTGTTTTGGTTTTTCTTGAGTCATAAAGAGGGTGTGCTTTTTATTTCATTGAACTACATCTAATAGAAGAGGTTTTGATTTTTTCCTGATTATTTGTGTTTTGTTAAGTAATAGTTAAATGTTTGCTTCATTTAGCTAATGAGAGTTGAGGTTTTCAGTGCTGAAGTGTTGCTTTATTACTGCTTCCTGCATAGCTGTCTCCAGCATCTCTCTGCTCTAGTAACGAAAAAAACCCAAAGCTTAGACTTTTAAGAATATTCTAAAGAGGCTATAAAACAGACTATCAGATTACTGTTCACTTGAAATGATCACACTGATAGAGAGATGAAAAGAAATTTGCATAACKTTTCAAACAGGAACAGGAAAAGACAAGATTGATATCATTATATCAAATGTGGCATTGAAGAGTTTTGCATTTATTTTCTCACAGATCTTTCTGGCCTGCTGGATTAGTGGAKGAGTATAAGCCATGCTGGACTCACTTCTTCCTCCGGGTTCTGATTATCATCTGGAAAAAGGATACTTGAATTGATCTGGTTATTTCATGGTTGCAAACCACGATTACTTGAGAGTATGATTTACAGCTAAGAATCATAATGGCATTAAATTTAAGCAGTCAGAAAAGCACTGGATTAAATGTAGAGATAATGTCACATTGGAAGAGCTAATTCCTGATGCACTACWGTGTCTTAAATTAACTTTGTAACAAAAAAAACCAAACATAACATAACTCAGAATAAAAGGAGAAAGAAAGCACTAACACTTTCCCCTGTGAGCAAGCTAGCAGAGAATTTTCACAGCCYTCCTCCCATGTTATGTCTAGAGTTAAAATAACCACCTAAAAATATAGAAGTAATCAAGTATTCCATATACAAGATGAAATTAATATGTCTGATTTTTTTTCTGCTGGACATATATGTTTAGTAGTTTTGTTTCCATATATGTTTAGTAGRGCAGAGCAATTCCCTGGAGGTACAGGGAAGAATGTGAAAACTGATAAAGRGAAAAGAATTGAAAGAAGGAATATGAAGAAGAYGGATTGACARTTATTGCCCAGTGAGTTAACAGTGGACTTTCTGGCCATGAGATTAGATTTTCATCTATAAGTTACATAAGTTAGTGCTAAGTCCTAGCTCTGAATAGTTTTGGGTAACACAAGAGAGGGAAGTCCGTCCTCTGTGTAGGTGAAAATTCATTTCAGTATAGTTTATAATAGGAATAACTTCAGGAAAAAGAGCCTCATTCCAAAAGGAAATTACTGCAGCATCTAGCTAGATAAGGAAGTTTTAATTTTCCTGCATTGGATGTCATCTTACAAAATTGCCAAGAATTTTGCTGCTGATGTTAGCAGAAGCATGTTCAATGCCTGGATGATTTCTTTGTTAATTGATGTTAGTGCTCAGAATTATCTTCTTACTGTAGCTTGATTTCATTCTTTCCCTTTTGTTTTTTATCACAATTATTAATAGCAGAAAGGCTTAGAGAGGTTTATGAAACCTGTCCCTCTGCCCCTTTAAAACTGTTARCAATGTTCCATCTTTATAATGATTGCTTAAATACCCCTTTCTGTCATACTTCTTTTCAAACACTTCCTTTCTGGRTGGACCAATAAAAGAGTTCTAATGGAATGTACAAACATATTAGGGGAAGGTTTTTTTTTCTCCTCAGTATCTCCAAGAAGCCAGCCCCACTTCTGGAGCAGGARCACTATGATAATATATCATGGGCTTGTTATATCAATTACTGTACAATATATCACAAGCTGCTAAGGTCTTGTTTTACAAAAAGGCTACCAGTTGTAATGGCACATGGAGGACATTTAATAGCACTCATGCAGAACTCACTTTGTCACTGCTTTATAGTATGTGAGATAACAGCTCAATAAATATTCTGAGCCACCCTAGATAAACTGAACATTAAATATGAAATTTAAAAGAATCCTTTGGTTTTTTGCCAAAAGTATTGGACACATACTATCCATTTACAACTCCTGCATGATTAGGATTTGAGTTTTGTTACTTAGACAAACGTTGTTTTGCAACATAATTTGCAAGCCGATTACAAATTATTTTAGTATAATTACCACCTGTGCAGAGTCAGGTTTTAAACTAACAAACACATATGACCATTTATTGCTCATGGATAAGGATTACAATCATTATTAGCATCACTGGAATAYGATATAAACTTAGCATTCTGACTTCAAAAGGAATTGCACATTTAGGCAATTCTACATTTTCTTAAAGCCAAGCTAAGCTGATTCCACATGACAGTGGTTTTAATGAGGCTCAATAAACAGTACAGTTTGTAACCTCAGGCCAACTGCTGAGCAGAAGCCAAGAGCAGTGCTACAGCTTTAGTGAACCCATTACTGTGAAAGATGCTGGATCCTGGAGCAGCCTGAGTCACTCATTGCACAAGAGATGAAGCTCCAATAAATAAAAATGAATATCTAAGGTGACGGGTGACAACTTCATGCAAACGTGATTTTCTCTGATTTGACAGYGCCTTGATAAAGTCTTAAGGCATGTGGCTTACTAGCAACCATTTAAAGTTTTAGCCATTGAATCTTCTGTTTTACTTGCAGACATTAGCATTTGGARCTTGTGGTTTCCTATATGTATCAAGAATTTGCATTGCTTATATATTGAGCCTAATTCTCAGAGCTACTCAAGATCTAGAACAGCTCCTATAAACTGTTAGGGTAGTCAACAATGCTGAGATGCCTATGTTTTCTTTGCTAATTTATGGGTTTTTTAAATTAAATTCTTTTAAAGGTGAATTGATATAGCTTGTTTCCTACCCTTAGGGCTGATCTTAGACCATGTTCCCCCACCAGCACATTCACTGACCTGGAGCCCCATGAGAGCCCTCCAGAACAGTCTGCATCCCCTGTGAATGAGGTGAGGAAATAGTGGTTAAAAAACCACCAGAGGCAGCATAACTCCTCTTTTAAGGTGCTATGGCTCTCTTAGTCTTTATGAAAATATTTCTAAARGGTATCTGGAAATACAATATTAATGGATTTAAGGGCTAAAAAGAGTAGAAGAGCAGAATGGAGATATTTAGTCKTGAAGTGAACAGGGAGGCTGCACTTTCTCTGTGGCTGGTTTATACACCAAAGGCATAGACCAAAGTAAACAGAAGAGTTGGCAGCACAGGACAAARAAGTTGGTCTTGTACAAGAAAATAGGCAGAAATTAGTTTACATTGCTGGGAATARGATGGTATGTAGTGGGTAATGCTTGGACTTGATCTTAAATGTCTTTTCCAACCTAAATGATTCTGTGATTCTGCATAATGTGCTGGACTGTTTATTTTTWTTTCCCTGAGATAATCTTGTCAAAACCCCTTAAATCTAAGCAGTTAATAGTGTTTGCCAAAACTGTGAATCTTGCATGTCTTACCTGTCGTCTTTGCAAAGCTGCTGAATCACAGTTCAAGTGGTTAATGCTGAACTACAAGCTGATAACAAGTTTACCATTTATGCTTTTGATCTTCAACCTAGTAAGACAGCAGAAAAAGATGTTAAGGTAACACAGAGCCAGTGCAAAAAGATTCTGCAATCAGAATCTGTTCCTTATTTAGTGCAGTTAAATTACCAAATGGCAACAACAAAGACTAAGTTGTCATCTGCTGACATTTCTTTCAGTGGGAAACAGGAAAAATGCACTGTTAGAAAGTAATATCAGAAGCACTAGGGATTTTCAGAGATATAAGGGACAGATAAACACAACAAAAATCAATATGGTCAGTGTCCTCAGCTCTAGCATTGCTTTCCAGAATGATACAGTTTCTATTTACAGTAGTGAAATATGTCCTCAAATACTGGTGGCAYTGCAAGAAATGTTCTGGGGAACAGTCAGCATCATCACACAGACCATGAAGGGACAATCCACAGCTTCTTGGAGGAAGGGAAATGAATGTTACTAATATGCCATTCTCCCTTAGAAGGTGGCAGGCCTGATACAGTGCAGACTGATAGATCTGAGCCAAGTCACAGAATACAAAGCAAACTTTGAATGGGCAGAACAAACACTTGGAGTTCCAGGTGGCAGGATCCATAATTTAAGATGAAACAAGGGTTGCTAGTTTGGTTTTGCAAGGGGATTTACAGTTGGTATTTGAAATTGTTTTATATGTTCCTGTCTTTCATGTTTCTTCACAGAAATATAGGGAGACTGGCATGAAAATTGGTTTGTATGATTTTATAGTGTAATTGCCTGGTTAAAATATACGTATGGAAGAAAATGGTCATTGTCATCTTCCTAGCCTGTGGTAAACCAGAGGCTTTACAGGCCTAAAGCTATTAAAAAAAAAAAAAAAAAGGTAGGTAACTGATAGAAACATATTATTCAGGACTAATGCTAGATCTGAAYTTTAAATGATCTTAYAATCTAAAGAAATTGGCACCTAATRCCTTTTCCARTGTTGGTATTCCTGCACTCAGAATAAGTGATTGCTGACCTAGGGAAAGAAATGGGGAAAGTTCTGCATCTGTGAAGARCCCCAGAATTTCAGTGGCTCCACATTACAAGTTGATGGCTTATTTACTGAGTCATAATGTACTGGTGTTCCCCATCTCTGTAAAAGTTTAAAAGCACAAAAAGCTAAAACAGACTATAAATCCAGAACCTGATCCCTTCTGGTGCATATCTGTGGGTTCTGTGGCCCATTTTCCTGAAGGTACCCTATGGGGAGTCAAGGATCACTCCAACTGTTTTTGTTGTACCTTGTGATGTATTCCTGCCTCTGTGATCAATCAAGAGATGAAGTAATTTGGTTTTGAGTGGAAATTGATGAGGCACATATAACAGTCCATGCCAGACCTCAGACATTTTCCTGTAGTGAAAGGAGAGCTCTCCCTACTTTYCATTAGTATCCCCCATGTTTGTGGTGCCTGGGACAGATTTTGTGTGGGTCTGGAAGCTGCACTGGTGGAGATCTTGTCACATTGCACATATGAACATGAACCCATGCCTGAAATCCCTACCCACAGCCAAATGGGGGAGGGGGGACAAGCTACCCTTGTAGCACCCTTGGTTATGCTAACAAGGAGGCTATCTCAGTAATCCATCTAGGGCAGATTGATGGAATGGAGGGTAAGGAGGGCTGGCTGGTGATRTCTTTATTGATTTATTCTCTTTTGCCTTGAGAGTCTCAAGCTCACCTCTGTGCACTTCAGTTATTAAGAATTATGTTTTAAGTTCCTGACTGCAGGCAAGTTTTTGAGTGAGTGGTGTAATTCTCGTGATCAAAGCATGAGCTTAATTTTTTCAAAATGACATACAAGTATCAGTGAATTATTCCTATGTCTGCTGAAGCATCTCTCTCATTCTGAATAGCAGAGAAATAACCATCTTTCTTTTTTTTTCTTCTCCAATGAGATTTGCTGTTTGCTTGATAGTCCTTTTAGAAGGAAGTTCAACTATCACAGGCTACTGCAAACTGGTAACTGAGTGAAGAATTAATAGTATTTTATTAAATTGATGCCTGACTCATTATATCATTATAACTATACAGCCATTGTTCTGCTGCTGTTGTGATTTTTTTCTCAAATAAGTTTATGTATTTAGATCCTGATGTTTACACACAATAAATGAGRGACAGCTCTCACTGCTAGGTGAAGACAGAACTTCAGAATGAAGTCAGATCTTTGAAGTATTTTTAACTCTAGTGGTTTCTTTTTAACCAGAGAGTAGAAGATGCTCACAAGGAAGGTTAGACTGCAAGAGACCTAACACTCTATCCAGGAARTATAAGGCCATAAATGTTTGTGGAAGTCAATTCTACCCTGTTACAAAGAAGGATGGCTTCAACTCAAGTTGAGAATCTTGTCTGTAGGATTTTTGCCTTAATGTAAGTTTACTTTTAGGGACTGTTTTAGCCTTAGGCCTTTTTTTGCCTGTTTTATATGTGGATAGTAATGGCTTCATCAGTGAGTCTGATCATCAATTGTTAATTAAATTTCTAATTATTTCTAATAAGAATATAAAAAAGAAAAATGTCATATTAAAAACCCCTGTCATGTTTTATTAAAAAGCTGACCCACTAATTTTCCTGTTTCTGCAAGAACTGTAAAAATGTCACTTTGAATTAAATTGCAGGTTATTGATGGATTGCTAAGTACAGTAACCATTCCACCCTGTCTGTYTGAATGCCAAAATCTCGAGCCACAACATCCTGATGAGTGTTTCTACCCCAGCTAAAACAAAGCCTTTTAGCACTGGTACCTGCACTGGGAGAGTCTGGATTTAGAATTGCTTACACCAGAAAATCTGTAACTAAATCAGTCCGAAATTGATTAACTGAAATGCTTATGTACAATATTTCACAGACAAATGAGCAGTTTTGGTGCTGTATTTGCTGCTGAGATGGCAGAGACTGCTGGGAGCCTTGCAGTCCATGTGGGGCACGTGTCCCACACTGCAGGGTCACAGCAGCAGCTGATGTGCTGTCTCTGCAGAAGGAAAAAGGTCTTTTTACCCTCCCTTGAAGGGGCAGACCCTGCAAGGAAGGAGAAGGAGTGGGTGCTGAGGGCTGGAGGCATTGCTAGCACAGGCAGCCCATGGCTCTGTGAGCAAAGCACTTTGTCAGAGCCTTGCAGAGCTTCACCTGAGGAGTATTGTGAGAGACAGTGTTCCACAGAATTTTGAAATAAAGAGCAGAGAACAAGCATGGTGACTACTCTCTTCATCTTCCCATTTCTCCTGAATGCAAGTTAGCTGCCACCCAGAAGATCTGAAGGATATGGAGAGAAGAAAAYGACACAAAATAGAAGTTACCATCTTCTATCCTGAAATGTGTAGAACCAGACAATCCTCAGACGTGATTCAGTGAAGAGGTTTATTTAGATTCATTTATATTTGAAGGGGAGCTGGAGTTTCTGATACTTGCGTCTGATTTTTAAAAATGAACATGTGGTCTTCATCTGAGTGCTGGTGACTGACAGGCAGCAGAGGAGCAGCAGCAGCACAGCTGGAGGCGGTGGCATTGAGTGTATGGGGCATTTGCTGCTGCTCACTTCTCCACTGTGAATCCATTAAGCTGTTGGTTGTACTGAAAGAAGGAGGATGGGGATGCTCAGCTGCTTGCATAGTTCAGCCTCCAACATCAAGGGTGGCACTGAAAATGGCAGTGAAATGACATTGGCATTACCTGGAGGCAAGGAGATGAACAGTGACATTAAAACAATTAAAGAAAATAAAAGGATYTTATGGATAAGGGTCACAGTTAGAGGTCTAGATTTGTGTCTATTTGATGGAAGGTGGAAGAGGTRGAGCTGGAGGCAGAGCTGACCCTGTTAAACCCAGAAAAAAGGACAGTTAGAGCAGTCAGGTAATTTCATATTACTGGAGTGATGTGAAATGTTTGGCAGGTTCACAATCTCAGTGCTGGCTTTGTTGCCACTGTCTCCCAGTGGTCAGAGGCACAGTCAATAGCTGTTCCCCTCTCCTACCCCAGCCAAACACCAGCATCCTCTGAATCAGCAAAATCCCAAGTTACCTCATTCCTGTGGCATTGCTTTGACACAAATGGAGTCAGGGGAAAAAAACAAAACCAACTAACTAGTAAGGTGAAACAGTGTCACTAATAACTGTAAATTATCAGCCATCAACTGTCCTCAGCAATTCTGAATCAGGTACCTGCACCAGCTCTTGTTATTAAAATCATGTTATAAATGCAGACTTGGATTTTAGAAGTTAAAAACAAGTAGTGATACAGTAGCAAGGAAATAAAAGTAGAAGAAAATATAAATAGTTTCATGTCTATATGTGGTATATGTTTTCAATAGTGTCTGTTGGTAATAGGAAGGTAAAAGGAGTCTGTGGAGTTGAAGACAATGCAGCAAGGCTTAATGTCTCAGAACCTCACCTTTTCCAAAGGATATCACTGATGCTGATAAAGTGGCTACACATCAATATGCTGCTTGCAGTGGTGCCAGTTTGGGTTTTGCCTTTTTTTCCCCTCCTTTTTAATGTTCTCTGTGTTCTTCACACTTATATTTGTAGCTCTGTAGCCTTGTGTATTAGTGACTGGTTTTCCCAGTAATTTTCCATAGCCTTTCCCTAAGCAGAAAGAAAAAACAAATTCCAGAGCTCCAAGCCCCAGGAGGTACRAGACTCCCACASTACCTTGGTTCTYCCWGGGAACCAAGGCCAACACAACTCTTCCASATRCATTCTCATGGACAAAGYACAGCCAGTGCTGAAGGGGGGCTCCAGAGAAGGGGCTTGMCCTGGGGKGRAAYTKCATCACCACTTGTCCTCCTAACTGGTGCTTTTTATCAATTATGCTAATTTCCTAAAACCTATACAAATGTATTCACCCCTGGGGGGGTGAACTTTTGTGGTCATCTTTCCGTACCTGCCTCTGAAGGCCTTCAAATGAAGATCCTCTTTTCCATTACCTCCTTACTAAAATTATCTCAAGTTTCATTTCCAAGTTAGGAAAAAGGCAACAGTAGCTATTCCATGGATATATGAAAGAGACAGGAGCTCTTCTTGGAATAGGCTCCTTTAGCACTTTTGCTGTTGTTTTGCTGGTTGTTCTGCTGGTTTTTTTTGTTTTTCCCAGCAGTAGCCTAAAAACAGTTTGAACTGCTGTGGTTCAATACAGATACGTGGTTCAGGTAACAAAACATGGTAACAAAATTTGACTAGAAGCTCTGCATGTGTTCAGCCAGGAAGGTGTTAAGGTGCTTGATGACTGTCTTTGCTCACTGCTAATTTGGGTTGGTATTTTTAGTTGTACTCCCAGTAGGAATGGCGCAGGGTTTTTGACAGCTGCTCACAGACAGCTTTGATGGCTGGCTCCTGTGGGGAGGGGCTACCACAGAGTTACAGTCACCATCCCACCAAGGTTAATGCCTGCTGTACTCTGATAAACCAAGTTTGCAATTAAAAAAAATTCCAGAAGCAAAACAAACTCCTAAAACTTCACATMCTCTTCTTTCCACTGAGATACTGATTATTTTTTTCCCCTGGAAGTTCAGGGGAAGGGATTCAGGATGTATGTCAAAGCTGTATTTATAAAACCAGATTAACCTGCAAGTTCTTGATAGGGATTTATCTTGTTCATTGCATGTGGGGATTGTGGTATTTCTTCTTTTGTTTTTATAACAGTAGGTTAGGAAATGAGAGAGAAGTCCTTCCCAGAGCTTGTAACAGACTGTGCAATGGACTTTATGAAAATCTGCAGAGATGCTCAAGCAAGAGTTCTTCAGATAAATTATAAAAGGAAGAGGGGAGCTTTAAAGGATGTATTTAATTTTTTTTTTAATTTTCTAGTTCTTTTTATTTTCTGAAACAGCTTACTTAAATATGTCAYATATGAAATAATTCAGCAGATTAATAATGATACAAATAATCCAAAATAAAAAATCATTTGTGGCACTAAAAATCCTAACTATAATTAGACTTTTGGTTTCTCCAGTATTCCTAACAGAACTTTGTTCCACAAAGKGCTGTGAAATAGTCCTGTTGGGCATGCAAGGTTTCTCATTARCAATACTGTGTTTCCAAAGTCTGACTTTCATCTTTTACAGGTATTTGAGTTTTGGTGGGCCAGAGCCCTTGGGGTCAGAGCTGTCAGGAGGCCTGGAGAGTACTTGGCTTGGGAGCTGGAGAGAGAAGGACTGTGCTGATGTATTAGGAGTGAATTGAACTGACATACAGAGTAGATGCCTAGATTGTTTTGAAAAGTGCATTGCTAATTTTTTTTTAGCGTTGGTTTTGTTTTTCAAGCCCAGAAGATACTCAGTTTTAACCACGGTTTCAGGAGTAGTTTTTGCTATTACTGAGACTTCTTGGTAACTGCATTTTTAGGGTGGTAGTGTTTAGGGAACTAAAATACCCCCCAAACTGAGTACTATATGGATTTTTCTCCAGTAGTCTTTGTCTGGAGACAAAATTATAAATTTTTTTTATGCTGCATCACTGCTGGACACTGAAGTTTGCATGTGATCCTGTTTTCAGAGTGTACTGCCTCTCCTGAATTTATTTCCTAAATGTGCCATCAGTGGAAGTCCAAGGGGGGGCACAAAGTAGTGGCAGCACTATGAAACAGGGCGTTCTGTGGGCTCTGGAGAGGCACAATGCAGAAGAAGCAGCAGCTGAAAGGTGACAAATCCAAGGAAGCTGAACTCTGTGTGTGTAGACCTGGGAGACTTTGAGCTATATCACAGGTAGGTCCTGARTTTCTGCACATTGTTCTTCACCATTCTTTAACTAAAAGTATTTTCTGGAACAGAAAGTGCAGACACCTTGCTTTGGACTTYCCTAACTCCCACTGTGCATCTTTCTGTTGATGAAAGCAGAGCAGGTACCACTCATTGAACAAATCAGGCTCTTTTGTGGAGAAGAACACAGAAATGCCCTAAATGTCAGGTGACTGCTGGGCAGAATCTGGGAAGCTGCTCAGAGAATGCTGCAGATTGTTTATTTTCAAGGAACATATTAGGTAAGAGGAGAGTGGCAGAGGAGAGGGGGCTGTGTGACCTAGATGGGTGGCTCCTAAGACCAATGGATGTCCAATTCATCTTCCTAAAACAGTAGCACTACTTCAACTAAATGTTTCCATGTAACCTCAATCAATTTCTACTCCAGCAAAAAATTTTTCCTTCAAACACATAGCCTCTAAATTGCTGCTATCAGCTTAGGATGACTACTTGTGACCTACCTAGAGCATTGAGTATTACATCCCTTGTGACAGGAGTGAGTCTGGAGGAGTTGTTAACCAAATGTAGTTTTATGGCATACAACATGAAAGTTAATGTGATTTATGTGGTCTTGCCCTTGGTAGCATTATAGCTGGATTGCTTAGCACCTCCTATATTCTCCTCACAAAAATTTCTGTAAAAGTAAATGAACAGTTGAGCCTACAAATTCTTTTATAGAAATTTTGTTGCTGAGGGATAATCTAAAAACAAAACAAAACAAAACAAAACAAACAAAAAAAATCAGAAGAAATTCCTCAGTATAAGCCTTGTATTGACATTGGGTTTTGCTGTCACTGTACCTAAAGGACTGTATATTGCCACTGTAGATAATGAGAGTCACCAGGCTTGGGGACTGATACCTTTCTAATTTCTTTTCCCTGCCTCAAGTATWGGCAGAAGTTTAATTTCTCTTACTGTCTGGAAATTTAATCTTTTTAAGATTTTGTTCACTAAGCTCGGGTTAGAACTGTTGGATCCYTTGCATTTGATTTCAAGACTGGAAAGGAATTTTCCTGTAAGTATTCTCCATATATAATCATTTAAATTCAGTGACAATTCACCTTTCATCCTTCCCTTATGAGCTGAGTAGATTGAACTCCTTTAATTTAGCATTGTGGGGCTTATTTTTCAGCTGTAGGGTGACTTTTGTTCTCCTTCTAAGTTTTCAGGAAGTAAGTAGAAATAATAAATTTTATCATCAGAAATGTCATTTTAATCTGTTATTGTTTTAATTCAATCACATCTGAACAGAGAAAGATTAAACTATTTTTAGTTTAATCTAGCACCAGACCCAGGTTTTATGAGAAGGCAGGCATGGCTTTAGATAACCAAGTTTGTCTTTGAGCAGTCTCCTTCCAAGCCAAAATCTTTCAACCTTACTTGGGARCACATTMTCCTGGAGAACCAAAAAAGAACATYGAAGTCACAAAACTTTTTCCAAAAAATCTTGTTGACTGGCATTAATTAGTTTTTTTGCATCTAATTATTCTTAATCACTATGATGGCAACAGTARAAGGAAACTTAGAGGTCTTGAATTTTTCTGTGAGTGGTAAGGATATGTTTTGGTAGCAGTAAATGCTATCACTTTTTAATGAGGAGAAAAGATTTTGAACTAGCTTTTGAATCTAAATATAGATATGTATAGTTAATTTTAAGTGTGTGTAGGAGAGGAGAGGATGGCCTTTTACCAAAAGCAATGTTTTGTGTTGCTATATTGTTCATCGGAGCAAAACTGTGTTTGGGGCTTGATTTGATATGCACATTTCTTTATTAGAATTACCAAATAAAGAAAGAGTCAGTGACTTTTCACAGAATTGCACAGCAAAATCTGCTATAAACAGAAAAGCAGGTTTTCTCAATGCCCTGGATGCCATTCAGTGCTGCATGTTCCCAGATTTGATTTGCAGGGCGGTTCCTGGGCACACATGCTGCCACGTGGATCCGAGCTGTCTCGCAGGCTGTCAGCAGAAAAGGCTCATCATCTCTGCAGGGAGCTGGTGCCAAGCTGGGCTCTGCAGGGCTATTAATTCCAAACTCTTCTACCATCTGCTTTCAGGAAATAGAGAGGGGAATGTCACTGACCTTCGGGGTGTTTTTTGCCTTTGGCCATTAAACAATCTTCGAYAGTACTGAGCCCTGGCTCTGAGCTCTGCCTGCAGTCCCTTTCTCTCACTCCAGTTCCCACAGTGAGCTTGAAGGTGTCCAACCCATTAGAAACTTCTGAGCACAGTTTTCTGAGTATTATAAAACTAGATAGAAAATTATGGGAATAGTAAATCAAGCTTTTAAATCCAGTGAGTAAGGGTTCAAAAACGAAACAAGGACTGCCTCCAGACATTTCTTTAAGAGTGTGAGCACACCATCCCAGCTGCAGAGGGATTCCTGCAGACTGGGGTAGAGTTGCTTCCTTCGCACTGGTGCCATGTGCTGCTTGTTGGTGTGTGGTGTAGGTCTGCACTAGCTATAAAACCCTAAAGAGGCATAAAATGTGACGAACCCTACCTGTTTGTGCACAAACTCAGCAGCACTTATTGCCTGTGTGTGGCACTGAGCTGCTCATTTTGCGTCCCCAGGAGTGGTGACAGTCTCTGCTGGCTCCAGCATCTGATGCTGTTACATCTGCCCTAGTCTGGAGGTGAAAGACTAGGAGGGATAGCTGAAGCACTGGCACAAAAAAACAATGTGGAATAATGCTTAAACTGAATATTGGGAGCTCCTGAGCTTGTAGCTCTGTGAGGGGTTTTTTGAACCCCCCAAAGTCCTTCCTATAGGGCTGGTCTGCTTTGAGATGAGTGGCCAACAACTTCTGCCTTCTGCCTGTGTTGCCCAGCCATGCAAAAGAGCTGTGGTGAAAATTAAATAGCTGCATTACATAAACCTGAATGCCCTTGGAGCTGGGAGAGAAGATGAAGTTAATGYTACTGGTGTGGTGGTCTCAATGGCCTTTTTGTATTGGACACGATGAGGCTGTCAGCAKGGGGAATGAAATGCATTTGAGACTCTTGCACATCTGCACTGGCCTCTAGCACTTGTAGGATTTATTTTTGACTTATTCCATTGTGCTTGGAGTGCTTAAAGTGTCATTTGCAAAATTAATCCTTGAAATGGAGGAAGAATTCTCATTGCATTTGCAGAAATTGAGTGGGGACTYAAATCCTCATTCAGCAAATATTGCAGATGTCACATTGTGCTAAAAAAATTGGCAAAAATGTTGAGTGCTTTTAGTCTAATTTTAAAACCACATAAAATTAATGGTCAATAGGCATCCATAACCTCTGAATATTTTAAAAACAAGAGAAGCTTTGAATTGACTATGGTCAATRTGAATAGTAAATTTGTTTTTAAGATAAATACTATAAAGAACATTTTATGGACTTTAAAATTCTGTTACACTTTTTAAAATGAGAGCTTAGGAACGTACACATTTGCATATTAGTTTGGTAGCATTTCCACTTAAAAAGCAGAAGAAATGAGAAAATCTGTATTTAAACTAAATTTTGATGAAAAGTTTAGAAATGCCTAAACAAATGGGTTTTTTAATTTTTTCATTAAACAAAAAGATATTTTAGGGGCATTCTAACATTTGTTTCAGTCTGTGACTTTTTTTTTTTCTGAAAAGCATATTTTTTTTCATTCTCAAGTAATGAAAATTTGAGATTGATGGCTTAGAGAACTATTCTGTGGACCTATTYTGTTTTGCACTGGTACCTAAATAAGTTCCAAGCAATTAGTGGCAAAAGTTAAAGCCAAACACCTTTCTGAATGATTTATAACTTTATCAGCTTATGCATTTATTTCCCTTTTTTTAAAGTCATGTGATATTCAGCATCCAAATATTGAGTCTCCCACTGTAAAGCTTCTATTCAAAAYTGCAGACATATTGCTAATAAAATACATTGTGTCTGCTAGAGCTGCCATTAAATGATTTGCTGGAAACAGTTCAATATTTGTTGTACAATAATATTAGGGAAGGGAAGTAATAATACAACATCATTTTGTAGTAGCTGAACAAGTTATTAGTCTTAGACTAAATGCCTTTGTGTGAAACAACAGTTTAGTGTTGAATTTTRCTGTGCTCTTTTGCCAGAAGCATTATGAATAGCAAAGAAGTTGCTGCATCAGTCCTTTTACCAGCCTGTGCTGGAAGAAAATGTGTTTCACTACACATTYAYGAGTCTGACATGAAAATACTATTAMAAGGAAGAGTCTCTAAGTCTTCTTTGACCAGTTTTGTCCTCAGATGGGTGTAAATGAGTGCAAATAAAATTATTGCAGCATCTTACTAGTTTCTGATTCTCCTGCCTTCTCCCAGAGGCAGAGCTGCAGGGGCTGAGGCATCTGCTGCTGCTCTGCAGAAGGACAGAACTAATCATTATATTGGCATTCARTCTCTCCCTTGTGTAATTCTTGTCCCTTCCCCTCTTTCCATATTCCTTCTGTAAATGTTAATGTGTTGTCTTGTTTGAATTWTAAGACTGATCTTTTTCCCCAAGACCAATTCTCTGTAATTATTTATGCTGTTACCTATTTCTAAAAGATTTTCCTAAAGGGTATAAACTCAGTTTGGGGAGTTTATACCCTTTAGGAAAACAAAACACTTTTTCTTCCTTGACAGTGAAGATGAAGGAAAGCTAGAAATGTTTGTTTATTAAAACATCTGAACTTACTTAGAATTCARACAGCAATTGCTGTCTGTTTAGACAAATATTTGGTCCTCCTGTAAAAGTGGTTCCCGGTGCAATGTGATAGACTGGGTACTCATGCCAGTCTCTCTTCATCAGTGWTTTAAAAAGCAACAAAAGTTACTATTTTGGACTAGTTAATCTTGCAAGTAAGAAAGATTCTAGAAAACATATGGAAACTCACTGTTGTGGAAGTTTCAGAGAGTTGGGGATTGTCACTTCTCTCCTTTCATCCCTCAACACAGGCAAAAGATTTCACACCACAAATCTGCTTGTACTGCACTGAGAAGGCAAATAGTGCAGTAGCAGCAGCACTCATGCCTTGCTTTAGGTWTAAGTTTCTTCCTTCCCTGCTGTACATTGCCACAGAGCAAAGCAGGGGTCTTTTTCCCAGCTTCTCTTCTACTCTTCCCTCTTCTCAGGTCTTAAGGTTGCAGATCACTCAGGCTGTGTGTGCAAAATCTRCTGATGTTTTGTATTTGTGTCTCTYATTTCRGTCTTTCTGAGCTGTCTGGAAGTGAAAAATATAAGAAAAGCACTTGCATCCTTAGTTAACTTGCTGCTAATTTGGGGTAGRTGCAGCACTGCTGTAATTCTTACCAGGGAATCTCAGATATATCCTTCTCTSAACAGGCACATGTCTACTTATGCCTATAATAATGTACAAACCCTAGAACAGTTTATTCCATAATTATACTAAATATTTATGYTTTCTTTTGTTTCCACAGTACCCTTCATGGTAAAATACATAGTAGATTACATTAGCTGTGCTTCTGGGTTTGAGCTCATTTTGGTGCAGGTTTTTTTTTCTCTTCTTATGTTGTGCTAAAAATCTCTAAGCTGTTATTAGTACAGCACTATTTTCTGAGTGAAGAAATAAATATGACTTGACAGTTGACAAGTACTTTAAAGCAGAAGCAGCCATTACTGCAGGAATGTGTGAGGGCAGGCAGAGGGACTCTGGCATAGCGTGCCCGACCTTCACACGCCAAGTATTGGTCCAGCTGTTGTGGTTCTTTCTGCTGGTGCTGGCTGGGCTCTGGCAACAGCAAACTGAGTGTGAAACCCTTGTGCTCAGGAGGCTCATGTATCTTCTGCCTTTGTGGTGTTTAAATGGTTGCTAGGGAAGACAAAGAAAGGCCTGTTTGGAGAGGAAGAGGGTTAGRGACAAACTGGTTCCTAGTCCACATCCATTCTGCATGTGAATAGTGYAACACTGCAGCAACAACAGCATGGGAGAGTTTGTTTATTTTTAGCYATGCTACATCGGTTTCCCACTTGTTTGTTATCTTGAATGTAAACTGCAGGCTTCTGTGTCCACATGAGCCCTTGGAATGCATGTAGAAAGAAAATGTACATTAGGAGCAGAGCTAGAATTGTTTATAGCAAGAGGCTTTTTAGCCTAGGATTTTTTAGCCCAGAGAAACTTACCTCCATACACTGATTACATATTTGCTTGAATCCTTTCATTATTGGCTCTAATAGGATCATCCCTGTTTGGGCTGATGACAGGCATCACCTTAGTAACTCCTTCCAATTCACATTGCTGCTGTGAGCACTTTTCTGTTGTACTGTGGGATGAATCTGTTATATCAAGTGCATTTGATATTCAGTGAGAAGCAGTTATTTCATGTTTCTTCCAWCTGTTGTGCTTCTCAAACCTGTAACTACATGGGAAGAATGCGGAAAATAAAAATTATAGGTCCTATAAGTCCTGGATAAACCATTAACAAAATATAACTGTGTGGGAAGTGTGCATGGATATTTCTGAAACTACTACCATCATGGCCATTTCTCATCAGGGGAAGTTCCTTCTTTTTCTCAAGAATCCAATACAAGAAAAGAATATATGCACAGTTGAGATGACTGGTGGATAGAAATCTACTCTAAATACATTTGCAACTGGATTTCCTATTTGTTTGGACTAGTTGGATTTCCCTGATGTGCAAGACAAGGTGCCAAGCAATAATTTGCTCTAAAAACCAGCTGCTGAACCTTCACTGCTGGGCTTGGGCTTCTTTTTTTTCCCCATTTCTTGTCACTGCTTCTTTATGTTGACATAGGAACACTGTCAGGCATTTATCCATGAATTCTCAGATTTRTCTTAAGTCTAACAGCTTTCTATCCCTTTGTAATTAAACTGTTTCTATGCACTGTGTCACATGGCAGGCAGACAGAAGGCTGTAACCAGCAAGAATCTGGGATTTTTTTTTCCCCTGGGAAGACCCTTTGAAMACAAAATGCTTGTAAGAGACACRTGGCAACCAGCTCAGCACAGTGTCMCAGTTCTTTGGGGATATATTGGTTGGGCAAGTCAGTGATCTCCATGGGCTTTTGTAAGAGTAACAATGCTGCGTGAGCACATTGCCTGAAATCACCAGTGTCACAGAAACCAGAGAGGAGGGCAGCAGCTGATGTTAGGTTCATATACCTCAGTCTGACAGATTCATGTAGCACAGACACATGGTCTGGATATAGATCCCAAGATGCAAGAGTCTACATCCACTGTTCAGTGGTGAAATATGAAAATGCAGCCTGCATTTCTACAGCATCGCTCTAACTGTTGCCTGGGCCACGTGGAAGTTGTAGAACAGCTACAGCCTTTTTAGTAAAAGCCTCAGAAGGAAGGTCTATATATGTTTGTTTCTAAAATAATGTATATGTTTGTTTCTAAATTAATATGGTCTAAAAGGAGATCAGGAATCTGCCATGGTGCAAGCAAATAAAGATGTGTTTATGTTGATGGCATGATCAGATCAAAGATTTCCAAGTTGAACTTTCTGAACACCGACAAGTTCATTKTGCCATGTGCTTCTGCTCTGTGCTGGAACAGATCCAAACCCCTCATTTCCACATCACAAATGAAATTGTATGAAAGTGYCTGTTTTCAGATTAGAAAGACTCTTTTTTTTTAATTTGGCATCTTCTTTAGGAAGTAACAAAAAGGGACCACAAGTGACAAAAATGTGCCATACAGAAACCTTTCCATTGACATTGACACATCCCTGTGAAACATTGTACCCCCGRTGGAACAACATAATTCTGTGGGGTGGAAAAAGAAATCAAAACAAAATGGCAAAAAACATCCAAAACATTTTGTCAAGTTTTGACAAGGTCTAATCTCTTTTCAGAGAAGTCTCAGAGTGAACAGACTAAGTCTAAGTATATGGTTCCCTCTTTTCTCTGAAGAGAAAGAAGAAAAAATGAACAATTTTTCCCTAAAAATATATTTTTTTAAATATAGTACAGCCCCCGGCCTTCTGACACAAGCATGCATCTAGCACTGCCTGCTAGGTGAGATAAAAAATTACTGGCCTGGAACCAAATGTCTCATTGAAAACTAACATGAACAAAAGTGTTATTCAGACTTAAAAGTGTTAGCTAGAAAAGCGAAAGGCTTCTCTATGTGCCTGTATCATTTGCTTTTTTCTAGTTTGTCAATAGATGCTAATAAGGTCTGTCTCCTCCTGTTCCTCAGATTATAGACCTGTGTATGAAAGAACAAATTGACAACATTGTGCTTAGTCCAGATGCATGGTAGAAAGGGATACAGAACACTTGGGATAGGTGCTAGTGCTTGGTGATGTTTTTGAGCATCARATGCATTGGCATGTGCAGTCTGTTGCACATATCAGTCAAAATTCCCTCCCTGAGAGCTTGTCTGCTAAAAAATCCACTGCTGCTTTAATGATGTTGTCGTGACATATTTCACACTGCTTGTTTGAAAGTACCAGGTGATATGTGAATGAAAAAATGTATTTAGTATGTTGGTCAGCATATTKAAAAGCTGATCTCRAGATSCCACCTGGAGTACTGCACCCCGCTCTGGGACACCCAGCACAGGATGACTTCCACCTCTCCATGACAGGGCGCTAAAGCTTGATGATCTTTAAGGTCCCTTCTGACCCAAACCAACCCATTCTATGATTGTATGATAGTAGGATCTTGTCATAAGTCCAACTTTYTTGTAGGCTCCWTTCAGGWACTGGAAGTTTGCAATTAGGTGCTTCCTGAAGCCTTCCCTTTGCCGGGCTCAGCAATTCCAAYTCTCTCAACCTTTCTCCATAGCAGAGGTGCTCCATCCCCTCTAATCATCTTGGGGCCTCCTCTGGASTSAST
>CADDXX010000704.1:146958-225991 GCA_902810485.1 Alauda arvensis
GTCAGTGTGCTCCCTGTGCTGGGGATTCCACAGCATCCCACACTCCACGGAGCACTCTGTGTGTGAATCTAAAATTCCTTTTGGCATTCAGGGCTAAACCCAACGCAGAGTGACATCGGGCATGCTTTAGCAGGTGATGTTACACGTCTGTGGGGCGCAGGGTGACCCACACGCTGTGTCCTTGGGCTGATCCCAGCCCGCAGTGCCCGTGTTGCCATCGATGGCTCCGTGCCCGCCGGGGCCGGGGCTGGGGGCGGGGGCAGGGGCAAGAAAGGGGAAGGGAAAGGGGAAGGGGCAAGGAAAGGGCAGGGGCAGGGCAGGGGCAGGTGTGGCTCCGCTGCTCCTCTCGCCCTGTCCCGGTCCGACAGCGGACGGAGCTGCGAGCCCGGCGGGGTTCGTGCCCCAGGNAGGGGAAAGAAAGGGGAAGGGAAAGGGGGAGGGGCAAGGAAAGGCCAGGGACAGGGCAGGGGCAGGTGTGGCTCCGCTGCTCCTCTCGCCCTGTCCCGGTCCGACAGCGGACGGAGCTGCGAGCCCGGCGGGGTTCGTGCCCCAGGGGCGATCACAGAGCCGCTCTCAGTCCCCCTCCCGTGCCCTCCCGACTGAACAGAATGCTCAAAGAGCCGCACGGAGCTGAGCTCCAACACGCCCGCCCCACCACCCGCGGGGATGCGGTGGGTGCGCCAGGGCTGTCCCAGTCTGTCCCACCGCAGCGGGCGATGGAATCCTGCAGCGCTGGGATCTTTGCACAAGGTTATGGGACCCTTTGCASTGAAGCAGCACGTAAAACAATTAGTTCCTCTAGGCAGCAGTGTGACTTGTTCCAGAGGTGCTTCCCKGTCCACAGGCTGAGCCAAGCCCAGCCCTCGCTGCTGTCCCTGGCACCGCATTCCTGGCTTCGGGTTGTAAAGGATGCTCTGATCTGCTCCAGCTCCGAGCGRCTCTTGCAGTGCCACGGAGGACAGCAGCACAGACAAGAGATTGACTTCTTGACTTTTKACATCTTTGGATGTGACTGGACTGTCTGCGAATTTGCAAAAGTGCTGGGAAGGTGTGGGGCAAAAAACCTTCTGCTTTGAAATTGGAAAAAACCCGATAGAGACTTATGATAATTAAATATACTTTTGTGATATACATGCTACATATTCATGTTTTTGAATATGTAGCATGTATATCACAAAAGTATGTTTAATTATCATAAATCTCTTGAAAATAAATAAAATTTCTCTAGGTTGCAATYAATTGAAGATATTTGTAATTGTGTGAAAATTTTACATATTCTCTTTTCTTAGAGAGCAAATATATTTATTTACTGAAACTATTCTGCATATAGAAGGTGAATAACTTTTTAGGAAAGTTGAAGTATTACACATGCCTAGAGAGGTGGTAGATGCCCCATCCCAGGAAATATTCAAGGTGAGGTCRGGCAGGGCTCTGAGCARCCTGRTCTKGTTGAAGATGTCCTGCTCATCACARGGATATAGASTAGATGAGAATTAAAGGCYCCTTGCAACCCAGACCAAACTCCTAGCTTGTATGGAAGACTATCTGCAGTGTACTTTGAGAGCCCAGTAGAAGAGGAATATCCTGGAAGGACTATCAGCTTTTACTTGGGACTTGCAGAGGACAGCTCCTCCTGTGAAACTGCAGTATTGTTAATAAACCTCACAAAGTGACAGCAGTTACATTTTTCAACCATGAAAATATGTGATATTACAGCCCTCACATCTCTGCTCTCTGTCTCAGTAACCATTATCCAGGATGTTTTTGCTCCTCRCTCCTTGGACAGAAAGTAGAATGTTAGTAATGCAAAAATGTTTCTCTTCCTCCTCCTGAGGCACTACTTTTCCCCTTCCTCCCTCTGAATCACCACTTTGTGTTACAGTTATCTTATAAGGCTTTTCTCCTCTCTGAAAAATGCAGTGTTTACACCAAAAGAAGCTGTAAGGGTGGGTGAGCCAGGCCCACCTTTGTGACTTCTCTTTCATAGACTTCTCTGGAGATCTTTGGATGCATCTAAAGTTACTTGAAAGTAACTTAGAAGAGATGTGAATTAACATGATTTTGCAGTTCTTCCTTAGAAGTTGTAACTATGATCCAAAGAAACAGATTTTATGTGTTTTAAACCAAGCAGTGTGTATTGAGTGTCAGTGGGGTTGTGGGGTGCCCTCTCTGAGGACCCATTGCAAGGCACAGCTGAGCCCATCACCAACGTGGTGGTGTCTCTGGGGTAAAATATTTAAGAAAGGGAAAAACAATGGAGGAAGTGGCAAAATCAGGRGTGAAGTTGAGCCTGGGAAGGAAGAGGGTTGGTGAGGGTGGTTTTAGTTTTGTTTTTTAATTGTCATCATCCTACTTTGTTATTAATTTGTAATAAAAATAAATTAATTTCCTCAGGTCGAGTCTGTTTTGCCTGTGATGGTAATTGGTGAGTGATCTCCCTGTTCTTATCTTGACCCATGAACATTTCCATSTKATTTTCTCCCTCTGTCTTGCTGAGGAGGGGGAATGGGAGCAGTTGGGCTGGCACTTGACAGACAGCATACACACAAACCTCCTGTTAAAGTGACCACATTTTAAAACACAATATTTGAAGTAGATCTCTAAGATTTAAAAGTCGGACAAAAATACATGTCTAGCACCACTTTTTGTACTCAACAGACCAGGCTCGGCACTAATACTTTAACCCTTGTTTGCAATGCAAGCACTAAACAATTTTAGTTTTYCAGAATGAAAAAAAAAAGCCTCAAAACCTTTGTGTTCTTCTTGGTGCATATCATGTTTTTTTTAATAGTTCATACAGGGACAGCTTTACAAACCTTTCTGTGACTTTGGCTCATTGGTTGTCAGTAAGTTCCAATGTTTCCTGGTCCATTGTTTAACTTGCCTCAAGAACTGATAAATACATCACTAAAACCTGGCACCATGGCCAGTGAAAACACAACTTGTTATGCCAGTGCATGAGAGCTGATCTGCATATCAAGCAGTSAGAACTCACTGTCACTTTGGACAAACAATTCCCATGCCATTGGTTTGACTTGATCTAAGATATGTAATGAGACAGAGACTCTGTTGTATTTTATACTTCCAGCTTTACATGCAGAAAAAGTGTAAGAAATTTATCAGTTACTAACATTCTGTTGTTGCTTTATTTTTTCATTCTAGCTATAGTGTGCAAAAATATTTTGCCTTGCAATCCTTGCAGAAACCTAAAGAAGAATTTGTAAGTGGGATTAAACAAAATAAGTATCTGCTCTAGTTACTTAACTGAGCATTTAGAAKAAATTATGCTGTTCAGAAAACTGCATGTAGCATCAAAACCAGGATTTATTTACCCAAATCCTGTTACATTCAAGTTGTTATACTAAAAAAAAATCATACATTGTCCTCCATTTGCTTTTTGGTTTTTGCTTTCCTGCATATGCTTTCTGTACAATCAGTAGAAACATTAGGAAAACAGACAGATATGCACATCAGCATATAGATGCACAGAGCAGACATGTGCACAGTAGCTCTAGATTGCTAATTTTATTAAATGAATAAATGCTTTGTTTTATTATGGATGTTTTCCTTTCCTGTCTAGTTTCCTCTATCCTTGAAGTTTTTACTCAATGTTTCATTCTGGTAAAGGAGAACTTGTGGAATATATTAGACTTAAAATCAAGAAGAATATAAACAATATCATAAGCTATTTCTTCAGATACGTTTGATCTTCTCACAGTGCCTAATTTCAATTTTGTTGCCATTTGAGGACAGTTCTGCTTTATGAGCATTTCTAACAAAAGCAGCCTAATCCCCAAAGCACAGCTTCTGCTCAGTTGAACTCTCTGCCTGAATTCTGAGAACTGCACAGTGTTTGGCACTGTTGTTGCATTTATTCACATCACACTTTGCTGACAAATTTTCCCTTGACTCCCCTCTCATCAGTAGAGAGGTTAAATAACCCTCAAACAGATAAAATCAAGTGAATCAGTAGGCAAGTGCTGTGACTATCCCTTCATGTATAAATATGACATTTAGGAATGCAGTTTAGTGATGGATTTGTCAGTGTTATATTTACAGTGGGACTCCATGATCTTAAARGTCTTTTCMAATCTAAATGATTCTATGATTTTCTTTTCCAACATTTGAACAAATTTGCAGAGACTGAAATATACACTGATGTGCTTCCTGGAATATGAAAGACACCCATATATGACACAAAAATGAAAACAAGTTATCTCAAAAAGGATGTGAATCCCCAAAGTAAAGACCCGGTGCTTGTACAGTGTAAAACCATATGCTATTTACAGAGAATGTGGGGCTTCCCAAGATATGTTATCTCCAGCAATATATTAGCTTTTACCCTTTTAAGATGCTGAGATGATAAAGGAAAGAAAATTAATAACAGCCTGACCCAAATTTTTCCAATGTTCCTCAAGTGAAATAAATTTTTAGCTGAATTTTTTTTCTAAAGAGAAGTTAAGATTTTTTTCCCTAAATGACTTAAACTTGTGTCTAATCCCCTAACAACCTTAATCAACACATTTGTGATAAAAATTTATTGAAGGCCAATTCATTTGATATTATTGTTATTAGGCCAATGTCACAATTCTTTAGCAAAATCAGTGCAAAATATCTTCATTCACATACCATCACAAAAGAGCATGCAAACAATATGAAAATATTATGAAAGTGTTGCAGGGAATAGGTGTCTGTTGCATTGTTGTACTCTGAGATACCTTTTACACCCAAAGCCCTTTAATGCTACCTTGAAATGAATCAGAAGAGCCTGTGCTGCWGCAGCATTCTTGAAAGGATACCCAGCCTAGGAGGTGCCCACTGGGACCCTTCTGCATGTGCTGACCCACATTTCAGGGAGCTGTGGGTGCCCCAAGCCTCCTGAGCATTCTGCAGCCACTCTCCTGTSACTGCCCCTGGTAACCTCTGACTTCTGCTCTGGTTTGAGAGGGAGCCCTGGCTGCAGCCCTGGCCCCACAGATGTGCAGCCCTGCCTAACAGGCTTACCATCCTCAGCCTTTTTCAGGGAGTGTGAACTTGTTTCTCTTGAACCTTCTCATGGTCATGCAATCCTTGGTGGCTGCTTTGGCTGGAGGGCTCCTGCTTGGTCAGAAGTTGCCAGCATTCCTGTGGAGCTCTTCCAAGCACTGCTGGTGATGCCCTTTGCTCCTGGGACTGCTCTCAATARGCAGAAGAGCACAGACAAAACCTCCCATGATAAAATTGCCCCTTCCCAAGAGATGGAGGCAGTGGTCATGCCTGATCTGGCAAGATGCTGTATTATATATGCAAGAAAGGGTGGTGTGCCCTGCTTGTATCAGTGACTTCTGTTATGGTGTGCAGTGTAAGAGCACCAGGGAACGCAGTGTGATCAGGCAAGTTAAGCTGCCTGGATATGCTTTGACAGACCTGAAGTGATTTGTACAGGGTTGTTACACATCTTAAAGCTTCTTGGCAGCAGCAGCCTGAAGGGCCCTCTTTTCTTGTTTTCCTTGGGCTGTTCTGAGAAGGTCCCAGGGGCCACTACAAACATTAGAAACTGGTAGAAATGTTAGGCTGGTGAAGAATTAGATCTCACTGACACCTAGGGAGATAAAGCAACAAGGCTGACCATGATGTGAAGCTGATGGGCTCTCTGTTTCCCAGGTCTTCCTGACATATGTTGGAGCTTTATAGTGCTGTACTTCCATCAGCAGCTAAGCATGATTCATGCAAACTTGCCTGCAATACCAAGTCCCTGATAGATTCTATGCACCCCTCAGAATTCCTGCCCTTTAGAAATGAATGAGTTATTATTTCAATTTACAGTGGTTGCAATACTTTTCTTATTTATTTGTCTCTTCATTTTTTTTTGGTTGTACTTTTTGCTTACTTATTTTAAAAGGATGGTGATGTAGCTCTGTATTTCTTTCCTCCTGTCCCACTCTACCTCCAAAAATCAAAAGATGAATGAATCTGAAGTTCCTAAGTCCCATAATATTAACATAATKAAATTCTCAGTGTGACTGTAATTTTAGGTTGAAACTAAATGTTCAGACAACTATTTGCAGAAAGATTTTTGGTGTGACTGAAATTTTAGGTTGAAATTTRGTTTTCAGACAAGTATTTGTACAAAGATTTTCTGTTGCTGAATCATTGATTCAAGTTTTATTTCTTTAAAYTTGTGTTGTTAAAATGATAGGTCTGACCTCTTAATATCTTACATCTTCCAGATCTTTCACCTGGGGGACTTAGTGGTTCCCTTGCTGGGTTTATCTGGGCATATTTAAGCTAATTAGTTGCCTCTCAGCAGAAGTGCCTCAGGCAGTGCTAGTGCCTTGCTCATTCCTGTTGGCTATTTACCTTTTCAGTTTTCTTTTCAATGTCTTGAACAGGACTATTTGAATTAAGTAATATCAAGCCAGAAAGTGGAAAACTGTGATGAAAGACATAGGAACTTGGTCTAAATGGTGTAATATTACTTTGTCAAGTAGCCAAAGTCTAAGGCATCTCTCCCTTAAGACACATAGTTTTGAATGAAGAGAGGACCTTTTTTTTTTTGCATGCAAGACATTTTCTGTGTGCTCTGTTTKTTTCTCAAACTTCAGGATGATCTTTTAAAGGCAATTCTATCACTTCATATGAATTTGCATCTCTTTGCAAGATCTAAGGAGCTGACACTTCTTGAATGGTCAGAGTGTAATWTGAGCCCAGAGATGCCTGCATTTGGCATATTTTGGGATAGATTGTCCCTGCAGCAAAATGGAGCCTATCCTAAGGTTCTAGGTCCTTTTTTAGCAAACTGTCCTTCTGTACATGTGAATGGAACTGTTTAATTCACTTTTATCCAGAAGTGCTCAGTTTGTTTGAAAATTAATTTTGTAAATTCATGTCTGCAGCACATAYTTCTTTTGGGTAAGGCAGTAACAAAGCCTGGCAGGGAACCAACAGAGTTTGTTTGGCCCAGCAGTACAGAATTTAGCCTTTACTCTCAAGCTCAACACTGTGCCTTGTGGCCATTTCTAGAYTGAGTGGTGCCTGTCTTCCACTTCTGAGCTCTTCACTGTCTCAAATGAGGACCCTTCTCAGCTACATGTCTTTGTCTCCTTCTCAAATAACCAAAGTCTGGGTGAGGTCACTGCTGTATGGCTCAGATTCCAATCAGATTGCTCTGTGAAGCTTCCAAGTTCTTCTTGGCTCACCTACTTGGACATAGCAGGAGGTTGCATGTTAAGTTAGGCTTCAAAATAAGACAGATGCACCTTTCTTARGTTGCAAAAGAGAAAGGTAGTGATGGGACCTGAGAGTTCACAAAAGATTTTGTTGTATGTTAATGACATATCATACATCTCTTGGGAAAGAAGCAGTTTGGACACCCATTTAGAGGCTTAAGGGAAAGCACTGTACTGTASCCTGGAAAGGGCAAATCGTGTTCCATGGTGACAGAAATGTCTCTTTCAAGCACAAAATGTAAGCCTTTGGTCACTCTTTCACTGTGTAAATTGAGCTGTGGTAGTTTGTCAACCAGCAGACAGGCCTGCCCTAGGGTTTGGCTTGAGCACTGCAGACAACTCCAGAATGCATAATTATTACCAGTGCTGAAACTGGTATGATTTTTAACATACAATTCAAAGGTAGCATATTTTATCTCAAATTATGCTTCCCTAAGGCAGCTTTGTGTTCAAAATACCTAATTCAATTTTATTTTTATAATTAATCATGCTTACTTTGAATAAGGAATATCCTAGCACTCACTATTGCCCTATATATGGAAAACCACATATGGAAATATTATAACAAATCAAGTGACATAAATAGTTTCAGTTTTTGTTGTTGTTTTGCTTGTTTGTTATGGGGTTTTTTTTCCTATTTCAAGGAAATAGGAACAACACTTCAGCAAAGACACAAACCTGAATTCTAGCTGCATAGCCATCYTCAGCTGTCTGTACCTGAGTGGAAAACTTGCGAGCAGTTTTTAATGTTTGCTTTAGCATGTGCTTACCAATGGGGCTTTTTTTGTTTAATCAGTTTTTACCAGAAAAAGGCAGAGCAGGGAGGCAAAGCTGCTCATAGGTATGGCATGACCTCCACAGAAGGAGAGGGTGTGCAGGGACTCTGGTTGGATGGTGTGTATATGGATGCACACACACACACACATATAAAATGTCTTTACAGCATCCATTACATTTAGCTGTCAGTGGGTTTGAAATTCTTGCCCAGCAACATGCAGGTTCTTTTAGGGATCCTTGGCAGAGTAAGGATTGGCCACAGTGTTGTAGTTATAATTAGAGCCTTATTATTGCGTTAAAATTTTAATAATCAGCATAGGTTATTCTTATCTACTATTTCTAGCAGTAAGTGCAGCTTAGCTACTCTTAGCATAGCTTGCTGAGTATCCTTAGCAATTACAGCTTTCAGTTGAACAGAATTTCTAGTAATTAGCATAGCTTTCTTGCTTTCTCGGGCTTTTTATTACTTGGACCTGCTATTTGGGTCAAACTCCTGATAATCC
This sequence comes from Alauda arvensis, assembly GCA_902810485.1. NCBI lineage: Eukaryota > Metazoa > Chordata > Aves > Passeriformes > Alaudidae > Alauda > Alauda arvensis. The sequence continues at coordinate 155,447 of CADDXX010000704.1, forward strand.
ATGTGTGATACAATATCCACAAGTCTAGGCTCAGACTTTACCTAAAGAAACATGAGTCACTAAGTCTCAGAGGAAGCAGGCAATAGCAGGGATGCTCCAGACCCCCAGGGGTCACARGTTTTCCTGTCCTGCAGCAGTTCCWGTCTGTRTCYCACTTAGAACTTGCMTCTGCTGGGTTTTATGGGCAATATCTCACATGCTGGTAACCTTCCCTATTCCCTAATGGGTGTCCCCACAACCTTGGTGGGCAAATGGTCTTCTTGTACTGCTGGCAGCAGGGTGATCTCCTATAGAACAGGGTCATCACATCCTGGTGACAGCCACAATGTTAAAAAGGGGAAGAGAGAGGGGGGGTGGGATGTGATCAGCACACTGATAAAGTGTGGYGTTTGTCTTAGAAAATGGTGTTGTTCCTGCTAAACATATTCCTAGGCCCAGGACAGACACAGAAACAGGGGAATTTATTTTTCACCCACACTAAAGTAAGTTGCCACAGGTTCTTGCAGGGACCAAAAGCATAAGTAGTTTGAAAAAAGGATCAAACACAGTGGTCCAGATATAATCTCTTTGATCCATTCAGCAAGTTCTTAAGCAACCAATTTTCAGCAGGATAAATACAGAGAAATAATGTGTTTGCCATTTTTCTTATATTCTCTTTGTAAGCTTCARTGTTTGGCTACTCTTGGGAATAGGATTGACAAAGAGAAAAAGAGTTTCTAAGACTGGTGTTACAGTTCCTGTATCATCAGTTATGCTGGATATTAAATGGAAAGTGAAACAATAATTAAAACAAAACAAAAGAACAAAACAGAAGTCCCACTTGTTCTGCTATTGCAAACATACCTGCTTAGCTGAGCTGTGCCTGGCTGCCTTTCTAAGGCTCTGCAGGCAGCTGGGAGGGTCCATGTAATATTGATGAGCCTGTGCATTGATTGAGGTGTGGAACACAGGGTTGCTGCTTGGTCTCTGACACCATGATTTACAGTGACTTCCTGGTGGATAAAACAGGAATGTGCTGTTGGAGTTTTGACTGCTCAACTGCACATGCTTGCTCAAAGATAGAACTGTAGAAGCTAATGCCTATTTACATGCTGTTGGATCTGTAGAATAACAAACTGCCAATAAAAGTGCTTTTCAACATGCTTGGAATGCTTGGAAATACCAATTTTGTTGAAGATGTCAATGTATTTAAAAATTTTGCAAGTGAACTGTGTAAAGTGCATATGCCCCTTTCACAGTCAGTAAGGTGTGTAACTGTGCTGTTATGAAACTTGMATGAAAATCAGGATTCTTGGTATTCAGGAACTGTGGGTATATGTGGAGTAYCCAAGAGCTTTTACCTGTAGTTGCTTTGTGTTTAATTTGCAATCAAATAAGGTATAAAATGATTTGATGTAATTTCAAGGAGATTTGCAGTATCTGTCTGTAATATCTTTTACATCAAGATTGATAATTATTTATATGGTTTCATAATGCTGTAAGTTACTTTTGTTCAGCATTTTGTTTCCTAAACATTTTAATATGTTTTTTTTTTTGAAAATTATATCCTGCAGAGAAAGTAGAAAACAGTAAAGGAGGTGTAATGTTTCTTGTAAGTGTTTGAAACTATCAGTGCTCACCATGTGCCAGATATCATGAGAATTGAAGAAATTTCCTTTTCTAATGTTACCAAGGCCAGTTAGACTCTGAWTTAATGTGGAGAGAAGGAGAAGTGCTGGTACTGAAAAGTGTATTAAGATGTAAAATAGCATAGTGTGCTTCTGAAGGATTGTTTTCCTGGCATATTTTTGCTCTTCTTCTGAGGCACTGAAAATATTGCTGTTTTAAACTGATATCTACTCTGATTTACAAATTTTTCTTGTTTTTAATTAGAGCTTTTTCAAAATTACAGAAAAATGCCTGGTCTGAAGAGATATTTTAAAAATAGCATTATTTCTAAAACAGAACTGCCAAAATGGCCAACYACAGAAGAGAGCCAAGAGAAAAGTGAGATGGCTCTTAATCTTTTGATTTCCAACGGGGCATTTTCCTTGGTGTGTCAGAGAGTGTCTAACCCAAGCAGTTCTCTGGGTCAGGCCACTTAAAATCAACTCTGCTCAACAGGAACTGATCCAAAACYTGCTGAMWKTCAGCAGGTTTTGGATCAGTTCCTGGGGGAGATAAAAGCTCAGAAGTACTTAGGTGTTCAGTGTTGTCTTCTTTAGTGCTTTAAAGTCTGAATGCATATTATATGTAATGATATTTTTGTAGAATTTTGCTTAGTTTCTAYATCTGAATAGCTTTGGTATTACTGTTGTTTATACACATTCAGATTACTAGAGTAAAAGAAGTTTTCAACCCAAATATTTATTTACAGTTCTTACCAGTGTGGTGAAAATTTACATTTGTAGAAATTTTGCAGTGGTAGGCTATGAAAATTTTCATGACTGTCTTCATATTTTTCTTTATTTCAACTACATTTAATTAATTGATTCAACTGCAAAAAAGAGAAGATGGAAAACTAGAATCAGATAAAGCTGTATTTCCCCCCCATATTTATAACACATTAAAAGAACAGTAAAACTGTCCAAAGCCTGAGCCCCACCTAGCAACTAAAAACAGACTGTATGAACTCAACACCCAGCCAAGCAGGAGGTGCAACAAAGCAGATGAAGCAGTTGTTTAGAAGTTGGACATCTMTTTTATTGTTCTGGATTTATCCTTCTTGAACAAGGCTGACTTTACCAAACACTTCACTGTGTGAAACAAGCACAGAACATTWCCAGAAGGGAAACTACAGGTTGGAGACAATGATAAATTCCCAGCTGTATTAGGAGAGTGAGCACAATCTATTTTGTCATTAAAACTTTTAATGAGAAATTAATTAATTCTTATTCCATGTGCTCTGTGGCACACAAAGCTCCCCAGAGCTCAGGATCTAAAGCAGGCACACATTTTCTGAAGCCACATCTGCTTCATGGTTGCCAGAATGTGCTGCAGGACTGTCTGCCTGCTGCTGGTGCCTCACAACTCTTTTTATAGCCAGCTTAGCCTTGAGATGGTGAGGAGCATGTTGGTGTGAGACAGTCTGTGAAAAGAGACAGAAATATGCAAACTGATCTGCATGTYTGTGCTTTGCACAGGCTGAAGAAGTTCCTCAGCAAACAAGACAGGGTATGAACTTCCAGCTCTGTGCAAGGAAGATGTGGTAAGCTTGTTTTCTGAAGGAGCTATAACCAAGAGTTACCTGAGTGTCCAGAAGGAGGGGGTAGGAAGGAAACATCTCGGGATCCTGAAAAATTTGAAGGTTGAATTGAGACAAAAGGGGAGGAGTGCTCAACTGCTTTACCTCTTGGCATATCCATAGATTTCTTTTCCATGATCTCTATTAATTGAGGATGTTTCTGTCATTTTTCTGTGCCACCATCAGTGATATGGCTCAAGAGATGGCTTACAAARCAGCACACTCCCTTGTCCTGAACTCTGTGTGAATTTAGTCTTCAAGAGAAATSTTTGCAAATCCCACAGCCCAGCACCACGGTCCTGTGATGTGTGAGAAAGCCTTGCTATCCTGTCTGTTGAGTGGCTCTCATATCATGTGATCACCACAGGAAAATATTGCCTCCATGTTAAAAGCCTGGCTGAGCAGAGGTGACTGTGGCCAGGCCCTGTTCATTCACCAGCTGGGGAAACTGGGGTTGTTTAGCCTGGAGAAAAGGAGGGGCAGGAGGGACCTTATGACTCTCTACAGCTACCTGAAAGGAGGGTGTAGCAAGGTGGGGGTCAGTCTCTTCTACCAAGTAATAAGGAACAGGACAAAAGGAAATAGTCTCAAAGTGCATCGGGGGAGTTTGGATATTGGAAAGTTTTTTTGACAGAAACAGTTGTCAAGCATTGGAGCAGGCTGCCCAGGGAAGTTCTTGGAGTCACCATGGCTGGAGGTATTTTTAAAAGACGTGTGAATGTGGCACTTATGGACTTGATTTAATGATGGACCTGGCAGTGCTGGGGTAGCAAACAGCTGGAGTCGAGGACCAACCAGAATGGTTCTGTGATTCCATTATTTGCTTTTGTGCTGCTCAGATCTACTCCTGCTGCTCTTCTGAAACTTGCACAGAGCCCACAGCTGAGCCCAAGCTTGGTAGGACCTGTGTTGTCCTGACATCAGACAGGAACTGGCTCAAGCAAAGGCTTTCCCAAATTGCATTTTCATGTTAAATCTGTCTTGGGTGTCAGTTGTAAGTGTAAGGTGGGGATATTTCTTCCTTGCCTTATAACCATTACTAATGATGAGGCTTTCTAAATGGCAGATTAGTATTAATTTTGTAAAATCTGATCATTATTGTATTGATAAAGTAGTAAGCAACAGAAATGTGTGTATTTGTTGCACCACATCTGTGACAGAGCATGAACCCCCTCCATGTGTAGCAGTAAAAAGACAATGTCACTGGACTTCTTGCATGCAAAGAAAAATACCTGTCACAAWTTACAAGGAACCTAAAGTGAGAATGGATGGAGGACCTGGCAACTGGCCTAATTATAGAAGGCCTGACTATAATGAGGTGCATTTCAGCAAATTATTAGTTTGTTCAATCTGAAAGTAGCTCATCTTATAGCTACTAGGTGATAAGGAGAAATACTCCTCTGTAATACTGCTTAAAGAACAGTTTCAGAAAATACAGCTATAAACAAAGAATTTAATAGCAGTATCAATATTATGTTTGTATTAATGCTACACATAAGGTAGAAGTAGGTATCAATAAAAATGCGAAGTCTCTTTAATATAATGCCTCTTAAATGTAAAATACTGCAAACCCTGGTTTATGTTTTCATTTTTAAGGTAGGTTTGCATTTTAGGCTAGATTTCATTTTGGATTAAATTTTGTCAGCTCTCCAGATTAATCAACATTTTTGTTAGTAGTAAATGGTTGGAAGGAATTGTCCCTCTTCTATTACAGGTGCAAAAAGCTTCCTTGTTTGTTTATTTTTATCTTTCTAAGATTATTTTTTCAGTCAGCCATCATCTGGCTTAAGATCAGTTTAGCATATACCAATCCTTTACTTTTGACAGTTGTCAGTAGTACTGACAGAATGATGTCCACTTATTAAAATGGACACTTAGTTTGAAATTCCTTGATTTCAGATGTCAATAGACTTGTGGCATAAACAGTTCAATTTGAAAGAATATTAGGTTGAGAAATTTTGGGGTAGAGAAGACTTGCTGTTGGATTCTAGATTTGCAGCATTTTTGAACATGTAGTTTTGATAATCTTTTAAAGATTAAAATTTTAAAATACCAAACGGTGCATTAGTACAGTGTTAGATTAATTATTTTATTAAAGAAGAACAAGAAGTGCAATAAAACTGTTAGTGTGTTCCMCTATTTACAGTGATGACATCATAATGTGATCAAGGAAAAATATATTGCCAATATTTGAGGTCAGGATCATAAAGGAAAATATTTAATGAAATTTTCACTAATATAATTATCTCATGCTCAAACACAATAACCGAAGATTATAACTTTTACAGTATTAACAGCACTCATCTTGCTTTAGTAATGAAATATTCTTGAGGAAAAAAAGAAATCTAAGTCCTGACTCCTGACTGTGCTGTGCAATGAGCAAACACTGCCATCACAATATAGTTGTTTTAAAAGGTGGATATATTGCTTGTCATGCAGCTCTTAAGTGTGTCTGGAATGCAGAGCTAGGCTAAGTGATTTCTGTGTGTAATTCTCCAAGACAGCAAATTAGAGAAAATTCCTAACCCTGTCTCTCAATCCTAAATRTGATCAGTGTTGTGGCAGCCCGTGCCTCTGCTGCCTTCACTGCTGCTGTTTAGGAAAACCAATCAATCTGGCAAAGTTTTACTTTGCTCATAGGGCAGATGATCCAAGTACAAGCAGAAGGAGGCACTCAGCTCTTTGTACAGTGGGCACTGAGTAACAACCAGCTCTCAGCTGCCAGCTAGGCTGGCATCCAGCCAGGAAGCCTTGCTCTTAGAAAATTGTTTCCTTATGAGACAAAGTTGTTCAAAATGTTGCTGTCCCCTCTACTGAAAGATATGAGTGTTTATCATCTGTTTCAGTGGAAAGGACGATAAATTAGTTTTAGACAGTTTATGAGAGCGCTGTGGTGAATTATCACATCTCAGCAGCAGAGCTACAACTCCTTTAAATCATTGCTTCTGCTTGATAGGTGAACATTTGACCATATCCTTATGCATGACATCAGTTGCTTTTCTGAGAACTTGCTCTATAGACCTTTTTTAAATTTAAGCAAATGCATGAATTCTTGGTTTCTTTGGGGTGGAGAAAATCAGAATCTCATTTGCAGTTGCCCATCCTCCAGTGCTGTTTAGTGCTTCTTAAACCAGTGGGCATACTGAGTTCAGTGCCCCAAATTCTAACTCATATAATGTGTATCCCTGTAGAAGATTTGCTCAAATTAAAGCAGCTTAAATATTCATATGACCCAGCTTTTTAGACTAATTACAGAGAAAGTAAATTAAAATATATAATCAGATCCTTGCATGAAGTACTGGAAGAAAGCTTTGTAAAAAATCCCCTGAGAAGAAAAAGTCAAGAAAGGTTTTGCATAGTGCTTTCCAGGCCCTTTAATCTTGAGAAAAAGTTATTTTACATATGGTGACAAAATTGTGCAAATTGTAACTAATTATTCTCTGATTAGTTTGTCTTTACTTAGCTTTTATGAAGGGTAGAGAACAGGAGATTTAGCTTGGTGTGTGCTATGCATTTGCTTTGCTTTGTCTCCTTTTCTAGAGTATAGGGAAAGATAGGGACTAGGATTCAGTGAGACTCTACAGTGAGTAAAAAGAACAAACAYTTCCACATGGCATAACAAGTTATTTCTCTGTCTGTCTTACCTTCTGTGGGTTGTTGGAACTGTCATGAGTACAGAGCAGCAGACTGCAGTGGATGGTATGACACAGCTTTCTTCTTCTGCCCTTGGTATCCAAGTTAAATAGAGAAACTAAAGCTATTAGTGATGATAATTTTATAATATATAATAATAATTTCATAATATTTACCACTGTGTGTGGTAGATAAAYTGTGCTACTCTAATTATACAGACAGGAGAAGGAACCCTCTTTTGGGTTATTTGAGCATTATTWCATCAATCCTACAGTCCTATAAGCCATAGTTGTGTATCTTTGCTGTAAAATGTCAGTGCTGAGGTGGTGTTTTTGAGGCTGTAATGTCAAGACAATCCATATCATGTTTTCTCTGTGTTTAAACACTGCACACTGTTATCAAACTCTCTGTTTTGTATTTAAAAGATCTTTGTTAGCTAGATGTGTACACTGATACAGTGATGAAGGAAAAAGCCAAGTCACTTTGATTTAGCACTCAACTWGCTGCTCTCAGAAATTAATTACCCATCACTTCACTGCACCTTCAAAGAACAGTGCTTAAACCTTCCTGACATTTTCCCCAAACATATTCCGTAACTGCACCTAACTTATAAACATCTAAACAAGCATGAGTCATCCTGTTTTTAAACCCAGTGACTCTTCTGYACTGAATAAATAGTGCTAGCAGAGAAAGGAAATCTCTCTTCAAAGAGAAGCTGAGAATGTTTTTAGATTTATGCTGTCATCCCCTACGTCAGCAAAGCCAAGCTTGCGTAAGTGTGTGCTCCAGATGCATTTTATGTTCTCTGGTGTTTGCAGCACACAAATGTGTAAACCAGTTGTTGCAGCAAAGATGTGCCTTCCTTGAGTAAGTAGGGCTGGACTGAGCTCACTGTTTGATGTGGCCCTCAGGAAGGAGCTGSTGACTTTGCTGCACTCCCAGCTGGGACCTGTGGTAGAACTGAYCTCCTGGCAGAGGAAAGGTAAGGAGGATGGTGTTGCTGGTGGAAAGAAGTAGGGATTTTGCATATCTGCCTAATCCTGGCTGATGTAGTGTATCACTCAGCTCTCTAGACATGTGTTTGTCACTGTAAGTGTTTGTGTCACAGCAGTTGAGRTTGGTCAGTGATGTGGTACTTGCATGGTGTCATTTTCCTATCTGGARGACACATTGATGCCAGTTGTTGTTGAAGTTATAACTTTCCATGTATTCATATCAGCTGCTCTTCAATTTTGAAATCACTGACAGTAGGTGAGCAAACTCCAAGAGCCTAGTGCTGAACAGGGTGAGAAATGGGGTTCAGATCATTGTTCTCAAACATACTGCTCAGTCCAGCTGTGCTGCAGGGATTTTTCTGAATGTTTGTGCCTTTTTATCAGCCAAGCCAGGCCAAGGTAGAGCCACTGATTCTGAGCAACAAAGAACCAAGAGCGTGCTRYAATGTGTGTTGTAGTCTGCCAGCAYATGCTCAGTATGTCTCTGGCAGCACATCTCTGATCAGACTTTGAAGCTCCCTGTTAGCTTCAGAGCTSCTGGAAGGCCTTGCTGAGTTGTCTGGTTGGATATGCCATGCCAGGTGRTGGTGGATCTGCCTCTGCCTCTGGTTCCTCTCCTGCAGCTGCTGTGGGCTGCTCTGGCCTTTGGGAAGYTGTAGAAAGTTGTGCACTGTTGAAGCACGCTTTAGGTGGAGGGATTCGCTGCRTCTAAAAGCATCCTGATTGATATCCAAAATGTCTTCCAGATCTAACTAGAAGTAGTTTTGGTTTGAGATTAATTGTTAGATTTCGTTGTGTATGGGAAAGTTAAGGAGTGGGTATGTTTTTAAGACATTGTTTTTATGGCAAATACTATTTGGAAATTCAATGGGTGGGTGATTTACACTTTTAAGAAATTTTCTGAAGTGTGCTTTATTGCCAGATGAAGCAGCTCTATTTCAATGCCTGAATTTTTCCATTGCTGTTTTCAGGCAGTACTCTGGAGTGTTGTAACTGTTGCTTTCMTGCCTTTGGTAACTCAGACTACAGCCTGGTTGTATCAGATTTACTGGAAGATTAGGTTGTTGCAGTAAAAGTGTCCCACAACTTTTTTTTGTTTCATTTCCAATGAATATCAAGARTTTCAAAATCCCTTGATTTTCTCTAAAACACCACCAAATCGTGTATATAAATGTGTGCAGCAGGAGCTCAGATGGGCTTTGAACTCCACAAGAAGCCAGTGAAATAAACTTCTGAAAGAAGTACCCTGTGGAGCCTGGAGTTCTGTGGCCAGTCCAYCCCAGGATGTGCAGACTTAGGAACCTGCAGCTCTGTGAGGCATTTSCCTTCTCTTCGAGCTGAAGCTAAAGGCTGCAAGATGAAACTGGAAACGGGATGGGGGGAAAAAAAATGACTGAAAATACTACTTGTTTTACAAGCATTTTCTCAAACTTTACAATTTTCCTAAACAGATCTTGATAAACAGATGGACAAAGCCATCAACGACATTTGTCTAGATTTCCTTTCTGCTATTAATATGTATTAAACAAAGTGAGTATAAAGATAAAGCTAAGAAATGGCACTTTATAGGAATGTTTTAATGATAGAATTTAAAAAGTAACGAATTTTATCATTAAAAATCTAAGAAGCTTAAAAACTTTAAAAAAACCTTATTTTCAGGAAAAACAATCTGATCCTTCTAGTGTTAGATATCAATACAATAAGCAATTCCAGATTCATTGATTCTTTCAGRGAAATTCAGTACTCYAGACATGAGCAATTGGYTGCAAATTAATRAAATTTTGAAGAYCTACTTAATTTTCTCATTWAAGTGTTTTTATTATTTATAATAAKATCTTTCTATTTTACWGTTTTTGCTAAGGTAAATMTTTTACATCATTTAGAATGCAGCATGTATTTTRAAACTACCCTCCATGCTTTCTATTTCCAAAAGCCTTTTTCCAAATAGTTWAAATCTTTGGTCTGTTTCTAACACTTAGCTTTGGAATTTGGTGCCCCTGCTGAGGTTTTGCCAGAGGAGGCTTTGGGATGGGCTCTGTGAGAAGAGGCCAGGCTGCCCTGTGCTCAGCACAGCAGATCCCTGCAGGGAGCCAGCCCAGCCCTCAGCTGAGCCCATCAGCCTCCCTGGGGACCCCCCTGATCAGCCCGGGCAAGGGGCACCCACTGGGGAGAAGGAAGGCAGAGCAGGAGGTGCTCCACTGCAGAGGAGCTGTGGCACATGGATGAGAACCATGCTGGAGCAGGAGCTCTCCCAAAGGGACCATGGCCCCTGGAAGGCCCATGCTGGAGCAGAAGAAACAAATGAGAAGGAAGAAGCAGTGGAAGACTGGGATAATGAGAGTGACAGTGAAAAACTGCTGTGGTCTGACCCTTCATCCTCTGGCCATCACCCAAGGGGTGGTAACATGATGAGTGGAGACCAGGAAAGGATAGGGAAAGTGGTCTGGAATAAGGCTGTGACAGAGAGGAGAGAGAAGGATTTTTTTTTTCCTCTTTTGTTTCTTTCCCAATATGTGAATCATTAATTGAATATTTATGACTGTGAATTAAATGTCCCTGAAGTGAGGCTGGTTTGCCTGCAATAGTACTTTGTTACTGATCTCCCTGTCTTTATTTCTACCCATCGGTCTTCTCATTCTCATTATTCCTATTTTTGCTATCCCAAATTGGGGCTGGAAAGAGTGAGCAGCTAGRTGGTTGCTTGGCTGCCAGTTGGGATCAACCACCACAGCAATCTGTACCTCTTAAGTTCTTCACACTTGTTTTCCCAGTATTCTTCACTGTCTGACATTACAAAAAGTCAATCATCATTTGATTTTTCCACAGTGATYTTCCTTACACCTTCTAGAAACTCTGTAACATCTGCAATTAAGTTGCCTTTCCTTGATAAATACTTTTTAGTGTTTCCAAGTATGTYAAACATAATCAAAATAATTTACTGATGCAACATACCAGCATGTGCCCCACCATTGCTTATATTTCAGACATTCAGGGAAAAAGAAACACCCAAAATCCTGAGTTTCCAGTGATGCCCATTTGAAATCAACTTGCTATCTTTTGTTCTTAAAAAAAGGAAAAARTGACACTGGCTGAAAAGGGAAATACCTAACTTGATTGTGATTGTCACAGAATTAGAAGATTTGTGCAGGCATAGTTTGTTTTTGGTTTTTTTTTTTTGTGGGTTTCTTGAGTGGTTGTTTTTTTTTTAAGTTTTGGGGGGTTTTTGTTTGCTTTTTTTTTGGGATTTTTTTGAGTTTTGTGGGGTTTTTTTCTCCATTTTTTAAAATATAACTTCTATCTGATCAAGGAATAAGCATAGACATATTTATTTCTGTTGAGAAGCAAATCTATGATTATTATTTTCTACAGTGATAAGATTTTGACCTCAAGCTACATCTTTCTGTAGCAATAATTTGTCACCTTTAATTGCCAACAGTGTCTGTGCAGGTAGCCATTTGTCACTTGCACAGAATTTATTTAAAGTTTGGGTCTAAATTTGATCCCTGCTCACAGTTAGACCTGTCTAATGGTATGTGAAATGTGACAAGAAATCTAAAAGGATTTTGAAGGAGGGATGTTACTTTACAGTGATGAATTTCTCCTTGTGAAATGCATTAARCTTAGGGTTCCTTCAGCCTCTCTTTGCTTATCTCAGCAGATACTTGTCAGGCCATAGGATCCAGGCTGAAAACCACAGAAAAAACTTAAGGATTACAGAAAGCAGGAAGGAGTTTTCAGAATATTTATAGTGCTCTAGTATGCAATATTGCCATTTGCTGGATTCCCAGGAATGAAATAACAAGAAACCAAGATATTAAACTTACTTTTCTCTCACAGTAGCCATGTTTCMAGTTACTGTTAAGCTGGTATGATAGCTTCTGGAAGAACCCAGATGTGTTGTAGAGAATGGGAAATGCTATTGGTGCAAAATCAACTAAATGTGAAATGCAAAAATGCCATAATAGGTCTGTTTCTTGGACATTTTTATTGAGGGGAGTGTTTGAATTTAACTCTMAAGATATGAATGCTAGAGAGTTAATAGAAACTGATAAAATTAAGATTCTCATTTTTTTCTATCTGGTATCTTTAAAAAGTAGACAGAAGATGAAGAACTTCGTTCAGTTTTGAGAATATACCCCATTGTGTGTTGCCTTTGTTATGAACTGCTGGAATGGAGTCTTCCTTTGTGTGCCTGTTTGGAAATACAAAATAGATTGTATTTTAATGCAGTCCACTTGYTTACTTCATATTAGATGCAGGAAGGTATATCTATATGTATTCAGTATTTATACCTTTCAAATGTTCAGAGTTCTCGGAGTTGCTTAAGAGAAGGAAAAGAGCTATAGAAGAGTTTTCACTGAAGTCAAGATTACTGTGGCTTTTGCTAAAATAGGATGTTTTCTCCTAGACTAATCACTTGACTGCAGTATTTGTTGTGTTTTCATTAGAACTGATGAAAACAATGCAAAAAATATTACAAAAGCAAATCTCAGACTTGTTATTGTTTAAGAAAATGGGAAGTATTTGTTGTGAACTTCTAAAAAAAATAGAAATGGAGGGCTTTCCATTAATTTTCTGTCTCTCCAGTGGCAAACTGTCAGTGAATACAGTCTTTTCCATTAACTCTTTTGGAAGGGCTGGGCAGCAGGGGTTGGAYATGAGCCAGTGTGCCCAGGTGGCTGGGAAGGCCAGTGGCATCCTGGCCTGGATCAGGAATAGTGTGGSCAGCAGGAGCAGGGCAGGGATTGTCCCTCTGTGCTGGGCAYTGGTGRGGCCACACCTCRAGTGCTGAGTTCAGTATTGGGTCACTTGCTCCAAAAMAGGCATGGAAGTGCTGGAGCATGTCCAGGGAAGGGCAAGGGAGCTGGAGAAAGGGTCTGGAGCACAAGTCTGAGGAGGAGSATCTGTGRGAGCTTGGGTTGTTTRGCCTGAGGGAGAGGAGGCTGGGGGRGACCTTATTGATCTCTACATCTRTTATTGATCTCTACCCTGAGGTGAGGCTGTGGCMAGGTGGGTGTTGGTCTCTTCTCCCAAGCTACAAGTGGTAAGATGAGCCTCAAGCTTTAYCAGGGGAGTTCTAGATTCAATATTAGGAAAAAATTCTTTATTGAAAAAGCTGTTCAAACATTAGATAGAGACTGGCCAGGGATGAGATGGAGTCACCATCCTTGGAGGTATTTAAAAGATGCATAGATGTGGCAGAATAAAGCAGCCCTACAGTAGTGTAATTAAGCTAGTTAGACTCTAGACAAAGACATTCCTTGCTCTTCTGTTGTGTTTTCTTAAATCTTTTCCAAYAGAGATGTTTCTGTGATGAGCCACTTCTCCCTCCACTCCTGAATACAGCTGACATTTYAAGTTTCTGCTTGAGTGCCATGCTAACAGGCTGCCAGGTCCAGTTCTACTTTGTGTTACTGGTTTGTTTGGAATGGGGAAAATTGGGAGGCAAGCTGTCAAAACATGCCATGAAGAGAAGGACTTTGCCATCGTAGTGCAATAGAATGAGAAGAAAAACACCTTTGTCTACACATTTTATAAATTCTAGCYCTTTCTTTTATCTGGGCCTTCTCAATTTTTTAACTGTTTTGGTTCTTTATTGGTACCCCATTTCCCTGGGAAAGTGCATTCCCACAAGATTCTTCTAGATTGTCACRTAGAACAGACATGTGACAAGTCCTGTAATGTCAGTCTGAGCCCTCTCTGCAGCCAGTGCAGGCAGAATTCRTCCCTGTCCACATGATGCTCTCTGACTGCTGATTATGCAACATTATGATGACAGGGCATAAAAATGTTCCTTTGGAGAGAACAGAGGTTCACAGAAAATTTTATCAGTTGAGATTATTTTCTAARGCATCCCTAAAATAGTATTAGGATATTATAAAACTAAAGTTCTTGCAAACTTTTTTAGCAGTCTACTGAGAAAGGAAAATGGAAAGAAAAATAATGCAATAAAATAAATGAGATGTAAGAATGAGAAGAACAAAGACMAAAGTTATGAAGAAATAAGACATAGGATATGTAGGAGGAATAAGACAGAGAAAAAGGAAAGTGATAAGATATGGGTGCAAAAAGAATTATTTTGTTCAGGACCAGTGCAAGTACCAGATCACAGTACTTGTGATCRCTTAAAACTTGTGCAAAGTATCAACAACAATTTTAAAGTGTAGAAGCTTTGAAAAAAAATTAGTGGAATATCCAATTAAAAGTATAAGATAGAAAGGATTAATTTCATGTAACCTTACATGCAAGTGCATGTGGGTTCTGCTTGTGCTTGCAATGGAGTATGGAGCTCTAATCTTCCCTTGGTGYAAAGTGTTAACTGTTCTGAGAATTCACAGTACCCAGCAGATAATCAACTGCCTGACTTGGTACAGTGCARAGGAGGGCAGAGTGGGTGAGTCAGCCTAAAGGAAAACCAAAGTTTGCCCATTGCAGAAGGATGCGTCCTTACTATGCAAATATTAGGTTTAAATGTAGAATTGTTAAATCTTTTGAGTTCTTCCAAATATTTAGGGATGCAATATACATGGTGTTGCCATAGAACAGTCATATCACCCTCCACATAATACAAGGTGGTGAATAAATTTAAAAAAAACCCAGCTATTCAGACTTTTACTCAGCTATTATTTAATTTTATCCCTCAATTTACAAAGTCAGGTATTTTATTACTTGTCTTTGTTTGCTTCTCTGCTATGGAAGATTTATGAACAGCCYATATTTGGAGTTAGAGACAGTTCTTTTACCAAGATTCAATGACAGAGTGACAAAACTTTAATTTTTCATTCCTACCTATGGCCAGGCTTTATTTCTCTGGCATGGCTCTACCAAATACCAGAAATGAGCCAGATTCTCCTTCTCCTCTCCAAGCAATATGGTGAATAAATAAAGGGATATTAACCAGGGCTTGCATAGGGCTTAAAATCTTGAATTTGCCTGCAGTTATGTATCAGTCTCATATTCCTGGCAGAATGGAGTAGTGAGGTTGCAATGAACATTTCTGTCTGGCTGTAGAGCYTTGATCAGAGCAGGTCATGGCAGCAGGGAAAACGTGCCACAATCTCTACTGGCACCTGCCACTTTTTTGTGTGCCTAAAGAAATGCAAGCCTCGGTTCCAGCCTCATGAGTGCAGTGCTGCATCAGGAAAATGGTTCTGCTTCTTTTCACACTGGTACAAGAAATTGGCCCTAATGTAGGCTGTGTCAAAATATATTGTGTCCTGAACTGAGTGACACTGGTCTTCACATCATCATCCTTTACTCRCCCCAAAGGAGCCCCTAGTGAGTTCACAAGCACACTTCTGCTATTTATTTTGCCACATTAGGACATTAGTTTCTGGATTTTCCTAGCTCCTTTCTTTGTTGCTGCAAGTCAGGGTTTCCTAAAAAGCTTATTTAAGATGGAAGATTGCTGCTGTAGCTTAGGACTAATTATTTTACCATCACCTTTAAAAAAAAGAAATAAAATGTTGATATTAAAAATAATGATGCTTTGTTTTCATTCTTGCATTTTTCCTTTACTCTAAGGGTTTGGAAAATGTCAGCAGAGGTGTGTCACAATGTATACTTAAGCCTTACCCAGTGCCAGTCAAGCTTTGCTAATCTAGGATACCTGTCCTGAAAGAGGATGCACACGYACTGAACATGCAAAGAGAAAAACTATTTATAAATAACAGATGTATGCCCACCATCATAGGGAGAAAGAATACTTTTGTGGTATCCCTGTCCATTCAAAGGAGTGAAAGGCCAGATCTGTTGGGGTTTGTGATTTTCCATTTGTATTGSTTTGTTCCAAGCTACCCCCTTTTGCTGTTTGCCCTTGGTTCTGCCTGGTCTGCCTCCCTGATGCACCCCTCCCTGAGCTCCTGTCCATCTCCCCTGTGCCCTCCCCTGGCACCTGTGTGTTTTCCCCTAAACCTCACCCTTTGTTCTAGAGAGCTCTGTGGTTTCTTCTTGGTGATTTGATGTTTAATGTTTGTCCCTCCCCCAAGTTATCGCTATTGCTCCCAGTTGATGCCTATCCAAGTTGTAACCACACCCCGATCCCTCCTGATTGGTTCTCTGTTACTGCTCCTCCCCCTGTTAAAAGGTGTTGCACGCCCCAGAGAGGGGCTCCTTTTGGGCAGTCCCTCTCGGGGTAAGTTGACCTTCCAGGTTCAATAAACCCTGAGAACTCAGACCCCCAAAGGAGTCAGCCTCTTTTTCCAACAGCAGCAGGAAGGTTTCTACCACTCTTGCACCCACCAGGGTCTGTGTGTGTCCTCGACCCACAGATCGTGGCAGGGTCACCTTGGGCAGAGCTAGCCCTAGAAGAGAGGAACCACCTGCACAGATCTACTGGCCARAGGAGCTGCATGGTATTTATTCTCTTCCCAGAGGCTTCTTAGSATGCAGTTAGCAGGGTATCACTTCTGCCTCTCTAGGAGCAGTGGTGAAAAGTCCAGAGATTTCATAGTACCTGGATTCTCCTCCATATTTTCATGCATGTTCCCCTTTTGGCTGATTCCTGACTCCTTGCTCTTTCTGAGATGGGTGTTCTGCAGAGCTGGAGGTACAAAYAGCAGCTCCTCTGGTGTACACAGGTACCACATCCAATTGACAAAGTGGGAAGTTGAGGTGAAACAAAGAGCACTAGGAATGAAATACATCTCTGATGAAGGGATCAGCTTGGATTACACTGTAGGCTCTTCCTCTCTGTGTCCATTGAGTGAACAGCATCAAGGCTTGGGTATGCCATTGTATCATTCAGCTGTGGGTGATTTCCATGACATGAAGCTTTAGAGGACACTCTAAGGAGCTGGTGGTGTTTTGGGAAGCTATGGGTCAAATATGAATCTATGAACATGAGAAGAGAGAAGGTTAAAGAACAATGTCAAGAAATGCAAGCATTGTGAAAATGGATGTGCAGAGATGGCAGTAGCTTCTCAAAACCAGTGATTTACTATTAAATAGACCTGTCACAACCCAGCTTTGTTTCAAATATGGCTTGTTGGGGAGTGAGAAGGGATATGGTGTTCCAAGGAAAGCTGTGTGTCCATTGTACCACRTTTCCAGCCTCTAGCTCTGCATCCTGGACTCGCAGTTCAATTTGTCTTCATTAGACAGACCACATATGCCATGCCAATGGATCCTTATATTATGTCATAGATTTATGGTAAAACTCCAGATTGGTCTTATCAGCCATTAGGCTTCAGTCAGAGAAAAGAGAGTGGATTCTGTAATTGTGGGTGTCACTTTCCAGAACTGCTCTGTGTCCCAGTTAGCTGCCTACACCTTGTGTRGCTGGTGGCTTCTGTTTTGTCTTTAGTTTTTTCTGCTTGTATTTGATGGTGAATATGACCACAGAAGATGAACAGCAGTAGAAGATGCTATAGATGTGCAGAGCAGTGCACAGTAGCCCTCTTGTATGCTGACTGGCTTGTTACTGATTTTCAGTTCATTATTGATTTTTTACTCATAGGTGGAGTTGTTAGCARCTATCTGGTAAAGATGGAGGCAACAAAACCAAACTCAAATCCATGAGCTTGGAGATTAATACTGAATTAATATTTTGGGGATGCTCAAGTGAAACTCTTTGTCCAATGCAAAAAAAAAAAAAAGTATTACTTATCTTTGGTTCTGAGCACTAACTAGCATTGATTTCAATAGGTGTTTCTGGCTGTTCAATGCTTTTGAACACAGGATGTTTCTCTAAACAGGAATACTGCCATTCACAGCCTGAAATAGTAATTCCATTCTACCACTCAGAATCTGATTGTGTGGCCTTTCAAAGCAGAGAAAGCTGCTGAAAAGAAAGATTTGTGCTGCAGAGAACAGAACAGGGAGACAACTTGTACTTTTTCAGTGGTCTGAATCTAAATGTTCCTCCTGAATGCACAGGGAACGTGTCAATGTAAATAATGAGAAAGAAATACAGTACTTTAATTTTTATCTGCTGAATTTGGAAAATACCAGCTGAGCCAATGCACTTGATAAAGCTTTGCCTTCCAAAGCAGTGTAGGTACACATGTACCCTCATTTTCCTGAAAGGTTGATGCTAAAACTGGTGCTAAGACAAAATTRACTGTAATGTCCATGCCATGAATATCACAGTACATAGTTTGTTCTCTTATTTGCTTATTTGTGCTTCTTAGCCTTTAAAATGCTATCTAGTTTCCTTGCACACAAGTTCTTGAAGCTGGAAGATCTGGAACTGAGCACASTGGATTTACTGCATGTTTTCAAAGAAAGGTGTTCCACCCACTTGGATGAGATGTGGAGGATTAGGGCAAGCATGGAGAAGTAARCCTGTAGGTTTTCAGCTGGGAGGATTCTGACCAGTGATGCAATAAGTTCCCAAGTGGGGAGCTGAGTTTAGGCACAGCCTAAAGTACTGGAGAGGTGTCATTGCCATAGCAGTTTTCTGATGTATCTGCATTCATCAGTAGATCTTACAGAGAATGGAGATTCTTCTGCTCCACATTTCTAGACATTAAACTCTGCCCAGCTATATTCTCTCATTTATGGGCATGTGCCTTAGTGCTCATATCTCTCTATACCTTTTACATTAAGAAGGAAGAGAAATTGCAGTGGWACCTTTCTGCTAGAGAGGATACCATGCAATTTAGGGTTGGGTACAAGCAGTACTGTACATAGAGCTTCTTAGAAAATACCAAACTGAAAATATTGCAGCAAGAGCAGTCTAATCTTTTCTTCTTTATTTTTTTTTCAATAGCTAGTTCTTATTTGGGAACCCTTTATTTTTAAGTTCTTTATGTAATACAGAGAAGGATGTTAGCTAACCATTTAATTTAGGAAATGAGCCTTTCTAATTATATGCTTCTGTTTCATAAATTTCAAGATGAAGAAATTTGATCTGACAGTCTACAAGGTGGAAGTGAGGAAGAACAATGGACAGGGCCTGTGTCAGTTGTAAAGGCTGTCCATGTATTCTCCTTGAAAGGACAGGAAGAAAGGCACCATTGCAGAAAAACAAAACTGCATTATTAATGTTTTATAATAGCATAGATGTTAACACCATGGGCTACATAATGTGATTTGGTTTGTTTTGAAGGTGATCTTAATGATCAGTGCTGTTTGGGTAAAGGCAAATGGTGAAAGCTAAGGTCATTGCTAATATCAGTTCCTAAATTTGCATTCAACCTTTTTTAAGTGTTGAAATACAATATATGTCCCTTAGATGCCACTTCTAGAACAAAAATTTAAACTAGGAGTCAGCATGTTCCCAACTGAAACCTTTATTTCAAGATGCAACTAAGAGGCCAAAACTATTAAAATAATCACTGTTATGATTTTACTGTATATTTTACTGCTATGGGCTTTGGAACATTAATTTTATTACAGGAGCCAGGAATCAAATAGAAACCTAAATGCCTTTTTTAATTTTTATGACYATTTGTTTAAAAGACACTTATCACAAGGATGGCTCACTCTTACATGATGTTAAATGTAACAGGTTTAGTTGTTGTCAATGACACATCATCTTATGGGGAAAATAACTAAGTTAGTTCTTACTTTTATATTCACTCTTGCTGTAAATGACAGCTAAATAGGAATAAATTGCCTRTGTGTTTCCAGTTGTTACTTTTAGCCACCTGCTTTCTGAACTTCAGAGATGCTTGCTAACAGCCCTGGTGTTGCTTTGCTTCCCTGCTACATTTGYGTTTAATGTCAATGCAAGAAGTTTTTTATATCTCAAACTGGTTTTCTTCTGGGAAATTAGGGATGTATTCCTCCTTTCAGAGATGACCTTCAGTGTTTCTATCCTTCCTATAATCAGAAAAAGAGGCAAATTGCAGTTCCCCAATTTCCAACAGGATTAAAACCCTTTTGTTCTCTAAAACTGCACAGTGTGATTCATGGGCAAAAACCTTTTGCAAAGTTTCTTTAAAACTGCATTTTCAAAAGCCTGTTATCTCTGACAAAATTTTGTGGTTTGCTGTATTCTCACATCTCATGTGTCAGGATGGCTCTAAGAACTAGCTAGTACACTCAACAACTGCTGGTGAAAATGAAGAGCATGAAAAATAAAATGTGACTTGCAGAAAACATGAAGAATTCCTATTTATGTCATTGCCCTGGATGAGTCACTGAAGTGGAAGTGAGATGGCTTATGATGAGGGAAGGTAACTGCCTCCAAGGGTTTTCATTTCAGTCTGTCCCTGGTATATTTGAWAGGAGGGACAGGAGATGGATGTGAGGTAGGGAAAAGCAGAAGCTTTCCTTCTCCACAGAGTATCTAGGGGTAAARAACTCAAATACTTGATGAGCTTCCTTGATGAGCCTAATAGTTTTGTTGAAGGGAGTTGGCTTCATCAGTGATAATGGGGCCTCTTTGGGGCAGTCTCAAGTCGTAGGATAAAGGGAATAGAGACTTGCAATAGGAAATGCTCGACCTTCTCTTTTATTAATTTCAAAGCCGAATTGCATTTTACAATTTATTTAATCGTGCAGCCTCCTGAGGGAAGCAGTTGTGAAGGCACCAACAACTCTGGAGTGACAAGAGATAAACTCTCATTGTGACAGRCAGGCCCTGACCTGACAAAGGCTGATGTCAGTGTCATGGCAAGTGATGGCTGAGAAAGCCATTTAGGAAATGATTTGCTTTAGCCAGGCATTCCTGGTACTGGAGGAACACCATGGAGAAACGATTTTTGAATGCTGCTGTCATTTCTTAATGTCTTGTTTTGCTGAGATTAGGGATATTTAAAAACAGCTTTTCTTTTTGGTATGTGGTTTTGGAAAGTGCCCACAGTTTCTGAAGCAGGCTTTTTGCTGTAAGAYTGCTGGCAGCATCCTGACAAAGGTGCTTCCAGCATCATGCTTTGGTATTAAGGCTCTCTCATTTTCTCACAAGCAGGCTGATGGGTAAAACAATTCCTGTTGCTTTATAAGGACACATCCACATTATAACATTAACAGAAGGGCTAGCTTTGGTTTTAAAGCCATTTGTGAGGAAGAAAACAACAGGAACAAAAAAGCCCACAAACAGAGCATGATTATGCACAATGCTACATGCAGGGAGAGGAGAGGAGTGGGAGCTGCAGAAGGCATGAAACACTCAGAATGGGCCTTTGGGGTGGGAAAGCAGTTTGCTAGAGCAAGAGAGAGAGAACTTGAAATGACAAGGCAGGGATGACCCATTTCCTTTTGCCACCCATGTCTTTTGGCCACGCCTTTTGTGATAGAGCCCTGCCTTCCTGAGTAAARGCCTCTGTCTGGGGGTGATCATTTCAAACAGCTGCTCAAATAAAGGCCTAAGAAACAAAAAAGAAGTGATTTCTTATCAGTGTTGTGAACAGCTAGTTTAAATAGATTTTGAGCCATTATTTGTATTCCTGATTGAAATGCACAGGTTACTGCATCTGCAGTAGTTTCCTGACGTTTTTGCTCTTGGAAGCCTTCCAAAATCTGATTGCTTATATTATTCCTCCACCTATTTTTTCTTCTTAAAAAAAACAAAAACCTCCTGCAGAGAAGAGTCCATGTGAAAATAGTTATTGAAGTGGCTTAGCTCAGTTCTATGAATTTTCTTATCTGCATTTTTTTTGTGTGTTCCTTTATTCCTGAAATCATGGAGGTAGTGGAGTAATATGAGAAAAACAAGGAGTTTAAGATGGGGGKGGATCTTCAG
Source organism: Alauda arvensis (assembly GCA_902810485.1). NCBI lineage: Eukaryota > Metazoa > Chordata > Aves > Passeriformes > Alaudidae > Alauda > Alauda arvensis. The sequence goes on from CADDXX010000704.1 coordinate 176,928, forward strand.
AGTAGTGCTGTTTGCTTGATGGAAGCAAGGAGTCAGGAGAGAGTTAAGCACAGGAAGCAGGAGACTTGCTGTGGTTTTATTGGGTCATCCAGAKGAAAGACAGCACTTACTGTCTGCTGAGCCTACACATCCTGAATTGTGGGCCATTTGTATGGATGGGAAGGTATGGTGATGTAAAATCTGTAGTGAGTTAATACTCTCTTTGTGTGGAAACATTTTAGAAATATAGTGTCAGGATGAAGTGAAAAAGGCGGTAAAAGACAGGATTATTGTTTTTGCAGTGTTGGAGTTTCTGACAAAACCTGGAAGCAGCAACTTGAATTTTTAGTTTTGTCACCCCCCAGTGAAACACAACTTTATCAATGACTTTTTGTGAGTAGTGATAAGTGACTAAAGAATCTGTGTGAGTGGTGAACTGAAGCACTGGTGAATAAACAATGTCAGCTCTAAGAAGGTAAAGTGCTTCATGTCAGTCTCTTTTTAGAAGCCTTAAGATGCAAATGGGTAAATGAGTCTCAAAGAACATTTAATCCAGCTCCACTAACAGTGAACAACATGAGAGGAGAAAGGCAAATGTTCTTTGGACCAACATGGCTGTCTACAAATCTAGCCTCAAATACCTACAGCCAGTAAAAAGTTTAAAATCTTAMTATTTGACTGAGTTCATCAGATGAACTCATTCACAGTACAGTGAGAACTTCATCCTAAAGCTTTGAAAATGCCTTCCCTGACAATCTTGGAAGTGTTCTTTGAGGAAGAAGCAGCCCCTCAGGCTTATGAGGGGTTGTGTGATACATACTGAATGCATGCATTCAAAAGTGTGTCTTGGCATAAAATTGATTTGTGTCATCTCATTCCCTGCAATCATTCCAAGAGCACTGAATTTGCTTTGTAATGACTTGAAGATACCAATTATACATTTAATTGCTTCATGGAAGGCAGTTTGGCAGAAAGGTACAGTGAATGTATGGGTACTTTAAAATGYAAAGGCATTTTGGGTAAAAAGGAGGGAGTAAAGAAAGAAATCATATCAGATGGCACTCGGAACTATTTGGGAGTTCTGCTTTTGGGCTTTCAGTCAGACTTTTTCCTAGGTATTGTAACTATAGAACTTGATTAAGARGTTCTCAAGCCCTTTTTTTCCCCCTAATTAATCTCTGCTAGGAGCTGGATTTTACAGAAACACGTACCAATGCTGTAGCAGATTTAGGAGATCAGAGCGACAGTGAAGGAATCCTACAAAAGCAGTGATTTGCTGCAGTACAATATTCCCTTACAGCCCTGCTGCATTTYTCCTGTCATTAAAATTCTGCTGCTGCTGTTTGAGTGGGGGGAAATCCTGAAATGGCTGAACAAAATGCACTGAACATTTCTTTATGTTTATGTTTCTGAAAGATACTAAATATAATTTTGGGAGGCAAAAGTGTTCTTGTGCAAGYAAGTTCAGCAGATGCCAGGTTCAGCTGGCAGCTGTCCTTAGCACGCAAAGGTTATTGGTGAAATAAGCTGCTCTTTGATTGCTGGAGGAAACATTATGCAGGTAGGACAGGTTTGTGTTTTGCCAGCTTGCTGTGCTCAAGAGTCAGCCTTGATTTTATAACAGACCAGCTCATCAAAATGCTTGCAGTTTGCTGATGATCAAGCAAGAGTTTTAACTGCTGGCATTCTCCTCACTGCAAGGTTTTCCTTTGCTGAGAATGGGCAGTGGTGCCTTTTGTCTCCATGTGCTTGTGCAGCTCTCACCTTTGTTCCCAGGACTAGATCCAGATGCAGTTTTGTGCCTAAAAAATGTTCAGGCCTTGGTCTGGTGGACATCTTCAATAACAGTTTTCTGGATGAGCAGGAACATGATTATAATTTGGCACTCATTCAGTGAATYCTCTTTTCATGTGCTTTGGGCGTATTTTGAATGGGCTCCTTTTCATTCACTACACCCCTTTCACAGAGAGTGTCTTCTTTTGCTTTCCTTCTCTGACAGTTCACTTTACTTGTATATTAATCAAATGAGAATTATGAGGTATTTTTGTGGTGCCCCATGTTTGAATGGATAAAAAGTGAGAGTGATTGTTGTCAGTATTAAAAAATCAATTTTTGTGGATTGTAGAGATTCTTTTATGGATCCTGAGTCAGTATCACTGTCTTTTTTTTTTTTTTTTTTTTTTTGAAACAACTGGAAAATAAATTAGGTCTGTTGACTTATCTTAACCTGCTTCCAATCCCAGATAGCTTTAAATCCTTTTGATGGACCATTTTCCCTTAGAAAAGTAAAGACTGATCCCCATAGGACTGTGTTGTGTTTCCAGGTTAAAAAAGCATGTGGTTTTTTATGTATGCAAGGATTGTTTGGCTTTCTAATTCCAGTTAAGCTCCATGTTTTAAATTGCTGCCATGTTACCTATTTACTATTTAACATAAGCAGAATCAAAAGGGTACTGTCAAAATAAATTGTCKTTTTGCTTCCTCATAACAGTATCTTGTAATGGTCTGTGGTTATCCTGTTCCTTCTCTGCTCTGCCTGTCCTTCCCTCCCACACTCCCTTTTTCTTCAAAGTTTCRTTGCTCTTTTTTATTTTAAAGTGTACTTACATACAGTTATATTATGGGATASAGATTTTGGTTCCTGAAGAGGTTTTTTTTTTTTCTTTTCCCATCTTGCAATTGATTTTCACYGAGTGAGATTTAAAATGTCACTGTCCCTATCAGCTTTTCACCAAGTTATATAACTTCTTGATTTCTCAGCACTCTGTAAAGATGAAATGCAGTAGCTGCAGCACAGACGAAGATGTCAAATCTCATACATAACATACTGTATCTACCCTTTCTCCACTTTGTTACATCTCATTTTATAGAAGGAAATGACTAATTTCTACCATACTAAATTAAAAGTTTTATATTCTCAGGATATATGTACTTTAATGATTTGCTGAACTACAAGCCTTTTTTTGCCCTGCAGTATATACTGCAGAATAAATGTAATGGAAGGTCAAGGGACTCTGTRTTTTGTTCACCAAAATTATGAGTACAACAATGCTCCATATACATATCTTCTGGGCACCCAATTATCTTGGAAAAGCTGTGGGACTGGRTCAGCAGGAGATCACTGTAATGTTCACTACTAAGAAAAACACTGGTCTGGATTTCTGTCTGATTTTAGGTATCTCCAGATGAATCTTTGTGATTGCTTTAAAATATTGCTATAAAAATAAAACAATCCTGGCATTAATCTTACAGCAAGACCAGGTCTTTTAATTCTGGAGTTAGTTTACCACAACCATGCATTTTTCTAGAGGGAATTAGTATTTTAGRTAAAATCTGGGAAGCATAAGAATTTCCCAATCCAAAGCTTAACTACTTCTGGGTTTTKACTTGGTTGGAAAGTTCAGGGTTTTGTGCCTAAACTATTCTGAAAGTGGAAATTGTGACTTCATGAAACACTGGAGGTCTGTGCTGAAGCAGGCTTGAAAGTTTGTGCTCAGGGTTTCAAGGAGAGGACCCTGCCTGGTACCTGCAGCTGGAGCAGCTGGAGCAGAGCCATCCATCCAGCACAGCAGGCAGGAGCAGGATGTGCTCAGTGAGGGCAGGTACCAACCACTGCCTCCATCCACACTGGATGGGTAGGAGAGTGATCATTTTTTTCTGCCTTTTTCCTTTTCTATTCCTTTGAGTTTTGTGTAAAGATTTACACAGGTCTTAATAGATGTGTTCTACCACTAAGGTGGTAAGGAGTTACTCCCAAATGTACTGGGATCTGAACTAAGTATATATATATGTATGTATGTATACATAGATGGCATGGTATACACTGAACAGCATGAAGGGAATGGATTCCAATMTCTTATTTTTATTTTCTGTGGTTTTATATTCCTAAATTCTTCCTATTTCTCACATTTTTCACATGTGAGGTGAAAGAGGTTTTACCTTTCTGTGCCTAGGAGCAATTAGCAAGGCTTAGCCAYAATATTTTGATTTCCTAATAGTTCCTTTTCATAGAAGATTAACCAAGGGAAAAAACCACACGTTGTGAGATTAGTTAAATACATCTTGAAATACTGCCAGTACTTCCTGAAAAGGAAATGTGATTTACTGATTCTCATTTAGCATTTAGACAAAAAGCATCTGATTTATCTAACAGGACTTCTAAAATCTTGACAGTTTTATTGCATGCATCTAAATGCAGYTTCCATGTTTTAGCTTGTATGTTGTTTCCTTACAAATTCTGATCAGGTGATTGTTTAACACTTCTGCCTTGGAGCTGAGCTCTAGTTAGGAAGCTAAATACACAAATGTTTCCAAACTCACTTGCCTCATTTAACATGCTGTGGCCTCATTTGTCTTCTGGGCTCYGGTTTTGATCCTTTGAAATTATTTAAATCTCTCCTTGGCTTCTKTTTTTCACACTGCCAGGCACTAACTCCTCATCTCCTGTATTTCTCTGTTCATCTACATTGAGGCTTATGTTTGAACATGGGGATCTTAACCTGGCAATGTCAGCCAGGCATCAGCCTTTAGRTGCTCTTTGTTCTGRACTAGGGRAAAAAAAARCTTCACTGTGCTTTGATAAACCTCTGTAGAGTGGTTTTTGTTTGGATTCTTCTTTCATTAATGTCGTTTACTTGTACCTATAGATTGCCAGTGTCTGGCAGTGGGTATAGCTGCAGTGCTTATTCTGCTCTCTGGACTTATTGATTTAAAAATTATAACAAAAACCACTGCAGGGCAGCTGTGTTATACAATCTCTTGTTTCTATGCTTGTCCAACTCTATTTTGTATCACTGTGAGCAGAAAAAAATAGGAAAAGATTGCTGCTTGTCACAGGCATAAATCTAAATGGAGGTTCAAGGGAAAGGTCATCCRTGTCTGCTGGAGAGGACATGTCTTTACTTTGGCAGGAAACTGAATTATGGCATCAGACTGTCTTCTTGAATCTCAGTATGTGCTGCCTGTGAGTCCCACCTGCAAAGGGAGAAGGCGTGAGAGGTGGTGAGACCCTTCCCAGCATCAGCGAGCGGCAGCCTGGGCAGCAGCTATTGCTGCCTCTACAGAAGCAGGGGTGGCTGTCTGGGAGTGCTGCTTGCCCTCCCCKTCCTTCCTCTTCTTCCTTTCTTTGCCCCAGTGTCTCCCCCATCTGCAGCTGCAAGGTTAAATTGCCAGTCTGTGGATGAAGCTTGCTCATCTCATTTTAACCTGTTGCAGTGTCCCTGCAGGGTTTGTGAGTGCTGCCCTTCTGGGTGTCTCCTCCTCACTTCCTGCTGGGAGCATGTTCCTTCCTGCTTGATCCACCCAGAGTGCAGCAGTAACTGCTCCTAAATGTCCAGCAGCTCCTCTAAACCTCTGGGAAGGAAAGAATAAAACACTTGTGCTTATTGCAGYGTGCAGGCCCAGGCACTGTGGTCCCAAAAATTCTCCCTGTGCTCCTGGCAGAGAGTACTGTTACTGAAGACACAACAGCTCAAACACTGCTGACCCAAGGGARTTCATTGGAGCACAGGAACACAGAAGCAAGATGTGTCCTGAAAAAAAAGTAAGGGAAAAGCTGAGAGGGATAATTTTTCTTTGGTGCTGCATTGAAATGTTTTGCTTCCCAAGATCAGTGCCTTAAGGATCTGAACAGGCTTGTACCATCCTGGGCACTTTCTTGCCTCTCAGGCATCAACTACTTCATGTTCATTAATGCAATTTCTTACAAGGCTTCTAAATGCTCTGCAACATAATCAGTGTTTCAATATTTAAGTGTTTTTATGGTGCAGTGGGTTGGTAGATAACTCCACAGRAGGRTGCAAGCTGTCTGCTCTTGAACTTYRGCATGTGCATGKTTCTACTGAGCTGAGTGGTCTTTGGCAAGCTGTGACCTGCCTCCACAGCTGGCTCAAGAAATATCATTCTGCCAGAGCAGGATGCTGAGAAGAGCCCAGGTACCTTAACTTCCTGCAACTCAGACCTCTCTTTTTACTGTTGACATTAAAATTGACAGATATTTACACTGCACATGTAAAAAAAGGTTGGGTGGTATCTCTTGATAAGCCATGGGGTGCATTRATGGTCACCTCCTTCCCAGGATGGAGACAGCTGAACCACCTTGCTGTTGGCCTGAGCAGGGACCTGAGGGTACTGTGGAACCAGTACCCCTGTCAGGCAGATGGGAGAGACTCAGGAATACACAGCTGCTTTATTAAAGACTGAGAAATARCACACTTTACAGTGCTGGTCTCTATTTTAATTTCATTGACTGGCAACATTTGTCAGAAGAAAGTTCAGCTTCTGCAAAAATTTTGACAAACTTGATAACTGCAGTACATTATGTCAGGTTGGGTTTCTTAAACACACAAATTAAAAAATGAAGCCTTTGGTCTGTAGATAACAAAATTAATTTATAACTTATAAAGTAAGATAGTACCTTTCGTTCTTGGGTGATATCCTTTCCCAATGTTAAATTATTACTATGTGGTATAGAAACAAGGTACAGATTTTTTTTTTTTAGGAAAGTTTGAAAAATGTCTTTTGGTGTGCTTAAATATTTTTCAAAAGTAGATTTTTTAAAATATACGTATTTTAAAGGTATATTTAAAATCCTATATATTTATATAAATCTGAATTATGTAAGTACTAGTGGACATATTCATTTTTTCTGTGACAGCTGTAAGTGGAATGTCCACCCTGCTTGCTTGAAGTTCAGGTGAGAGGGACACTTGTGCTACCCCCAGCAGCCCACAGCCCTGGCACTGTGCACAGACAAAGCCTCCCAGCAGGAAATCTGGTGGTGACAACATTTTCTGTCATCTAGAAGTGCCTTATTTTCAGTAAATGGGAAAAATCCAAATGAATAATGGTATTTTTATTGAAGACAGATATTTTAAATTAGTGAAAATCTGCTAGCTGTATCTTCAGTGGCTTCTGGCAGCCAGTGATGTGCTTTGATCATTGCACAGGCAATGCAAGCACATTGGCCTGCTTGAGCCACTTCATTCTCTCTTGGGGATGCTCATGCCCTGGTTCCCACCCCTGCAGCTTCTGTGTCTGCTGTGGCTCCTGCTGCTGGGAGCAGCAAAACTTCCCCTGGTGCACAGTCCCTTCTGCAGGGGTGTACACCCAAGGGGGTGGATCATCATCATCATTGTGGGCTGTGCCTGGAGGGTGAAGACATGAAGAAATATCTTTACAACCTCTATATTCTTGTGAACACAAAGTAAAAAGTTGTTGAAAATGTTCCTCCTACTTCGACAAAACCGAGAAACAAAATAGTTGTGTGGGTTTTGCATTTGTACTTAAATAAGTAAGCAGTATCTCACAAGCTATCTGTTCTGAAGTATGCTTTATATATAGATTCTCAGTAAAACCTGTTATTAGTCAGCTTATCAAGGGGCATTGCTTACTTCTGAGGATGACAAGAACTGAAAACATATATGCCCAAGATAGCATTTTCTCAATAGGTGCCATTACCAGACTTCCCATTTTCTGTTTGTGTCTGGTGGGCCCTTACCAGGGCTCTGGATCTCTGTGCACTGTGCAGCTGCAGTGTCTGAATGAGAAGAGCATGGGCTGGCATCCCCACTCACTCATTCTGGGAGCTCTGCTGGAAATGCCAGTAGCTGCTTGGCCATGTTMAAGACCCTGGGTGAAAAGAGAAAGCTGGCTGTAGTTAATCAGAGCTCAAAGGTTAGAGCAGGAGGGTCTCCTGACAGAGAGGTAGGAGGATAATTTTGTCTTAAGTATGAGATATTCCTGTATCTTTGAAGATTTTTATTTCCCATCTAGTATAGGCTAACCTGATTTATGAATATGAAATGCCAAGAGAACAAGACAAGAATWTTTAAAACCTGTGTGGCCAGTACCTGGCAGAACTCCCTCAAGAAATCAGAGCTTAAATTAACATTTCTCAATGGAAGTTGTGGTGTATAGATCAAATATTCAAAAAAGCCAACCAATATAAAGCTCATTTTATACTGTCTATATGTTTTCTGCACATTTCACTAAGATGCTAAAATTATACTTATTATTCACTTGAATTATGCAGAAGTTGGAAGGCAAAAATTCAATTCTGCTTTGGCAATGATGAAGAAAGATTTCTCATTTTTGCCTAGTCTCTGACTTGCCTTTGACAAGTTAGGTGTCTCCACAGAGATCTACCTGATATAATTATATCCTGCAGAACACTGACAACCAGTTTATGTTACYGGCAAGGAGAAATTCTAGATGTTTTAGACTCCTCATAGAGACTTTGCCCAAAGGGCACTTCAGCCTCAATACAAGAGTAAACCTTGTGGCTCAAGGAAGATGTTCCATTTGGCAAGGAGCATGAGAAGAGTTTGGATGATTTCTTGTGAGATTTGTGCTTCTGCTGCCCTGGACTGACTCCCCTCCTCAGCCCTGTGATCTGGCAGCTCACAGAGCATGTCTCAATGCTCTCACTAAGGACTCTCTGCACCTCTGGCCCTGGCTGGTGTTCTGGCTGCCAAACAGCCCTGTGTAACAAGGCAGAGGCTGTCAGGAGACAGTGCAGGGTACCCAGCTGCAGGAGGAAGGGCAAACCAAAAGGTCCCCACTTGACTGGAGGCACTGCAGCCTCAGGGCTGTTGTATCTGCTTGGGCTCAGATGTTGCTGGCTGGATCTCARTTACTGATGGTTTATTATCAATTCTCCTTTCAGAAAATGCCTTCAATGCCTCACAGAATTTTCAGTGATGAGWTCAGAATGTCTTATCCCATTTATATCTCATGGAATACAGATAATGATGATGATGATGATGTATAAATTAGTTTTATATTTCAAAAGAAGTCTTAAAGTTGTTTCAAGCTGTGTAATTTACTGGACAAGGCAGAAGAAAGTGCAGATTTACATTTCCATATCTTATGACCAGCATATCCACAGCATGTGATTTGAACCTGAGCTGTGGTTGCCTGCTGTGTTGATGGTTGAGATGGTAGAACCAGAACACACAAATCTGTGGTACTGTAAGAGCATTGTAACTTTCAACCTGCTCTGCCATCTCTTTAAGAAATTAAAAGGCCCTTTTGCTTCCAAATTTGACTACATAAATGTATGCATGTTATGATTGCATATAGCAGAGCAATCTTGGGAACATTAAGTGCCCAGGGATATTGCAGCTGACTTGTAAACAACTCAGAAAACAGTCAAGCGTGGGGCTGGAATCAGAAATGTAAATGCAATTGCCTAAATTAAAGTCCAYGGATAAAACAGCTTTGTTTGTGTATAAATTACTTGCAGCTAGCACAGAAAATAATTGATACTATGACAAAGTTAATTACATGGAAAATTATTACAAGTTTGTATGGCTTCACTGTAAGCAAGGTATTCTGTATGTCTAAGAGTGAACCATGTAGCTCCCAGACCAATGGATGCACTGGCCCTTGAAAACTCAGTTCAGTGTATGGGGGAGAAGATGGCAGGGTAGAATGTCATCCTCTGTAGTAGAGGATGTGTGGCAATCTCACAGTGATTTTCAGGGGAATAGGATCTGGGTGCTGGTTGCATAGCCTATAATAAAGCAATTTCAGAAACTTCCAACCAGGTGAAGTAAAGACTTAGAGATACAACCTAAAAATAGYCTGGACAGTTTGAATCCATCCTCATAAATAAAGCTGCAATAGATATAATCCTGCAGCATTAATGAGACAAATAAGAATGAAATAGAAATCATTATCACTTTTAAACCATTATGCAAAATTTTTCTCTGCTGAATATGACAGAGGTGGAAATTTCAAGACCCATGAAAATTGTACTGAAGTAGATTTGCATAATGCACTGGAAGAGCTTTTGTGAAAATGGAACTAGTGGGAGTTATTTAAATAACAGTATAGCAGCTATTAACAAAATAGTGAGATTCAAAATAGTAATTTACTTTACACATCTCTTCTAAAACATGTCCAGAATCAAGATATCTGTCAGCAAATAGTACAGTATTGCAACCCACCCTCCCRAAATTCTGAAAGAACAGATCAAGAAATTCTCATCCCTGACAAAACACAAACCTTAGTWGCAGAGCATATTATTTCCACCGTGTAAAGCAGCTGTAAAATATTTTACAGCCTTGGAGAAGCCATATGATCTTGAGCTGTTAATCCTTTCATAGGCTTAGGCAGGAAAAGAAGAATGAATTGTATATGTATGTGACTATTTGAGCTGCATCGTGTTTTTAGCATGATTGCTGCCATTTTCCTCTCCATCATCATCCTCACCACCTCCCTTCCTTCTCCTGCCATGCCTCATCCTCCTGGATGTGTATCTCCAGGCCCATGTGTGATGTGGAGAGTGCTTTGACTCCTTTGCCTGTGGACTCACGAACACTTCTCTCCCAGGCAGTGAGAATGCCTTGTCACACTTGAACCACAAGTGGATTCTGGATTCTCCCGCTTGGAGTTCATGGATCTAACCTGGCAGCAACCAATCTATATGTCTTCTGTAAATGGTCCTCCAAGGGTTTACCTGTAGCAGTGCTGTCATGCTCCCGGGAATAATCACAAGGTTTGTGTTCATTTTTGTAAGTCTTTATTCTGTGATGTGCCCTTGAAACACATGAAGCTCCAGCTGTGTCTATAAATCTTGTTAAAAGGGTGTGGGTTGCCTGTTCCACACAGCAAAAAAGCTATTTTTCAATTATTTAGATACTATACATCTTCTCCCTGAAGCCTGGTCAAAACTYCTGGTTTGACATTGTCCTTTGTTATAGAGTGAGGGATGATGGTAATTTTCCTGCATGTGCTGTGGCCACTTCCATAGCAATGACTAGGAACTGGAGAGAGGGGGGTTTTGGTTGCTTTCTGGTGCTCTGATGATTAACAATTGCCATSTCTTTGCATGGTAATTTTTGGTAATGTGTATAAAGGAAAAAAAAGGGGTGTTTTGTATGCTTCCTCTACTTGCTCAAATCCATAATGCTGAGAGTATAAAGCAAAATACGATGTTGGAATGCCTCTATTTTTTTCACCTAGCTCTCATGCCTGCAGTGTTTTGTTTCCCGAAGCTGGGCTCGGTGCTACATTGTTAATACATACCTGCCACTTTGAATTGCTTTGTGGGCTGTGTAGGTGTGAATTCCTAATCCTTCCCTATCGCCACCCATGTGAAGATCACATTGTGTTTGCTCTGTGCCGTCAGATGATCTCATATGCTGCTYGCATTTTCTGAAAACTCTGCTGCATGATCAACACGTTAAGGAACAGACTAAAGAAGGGCTTTTCTGCAGGTTTTTGTTTGTTTACTGTGAGACACTGATTTAGCGCTGTCCTCTTTTGCTTTGTGGTGTTTGGTTTCTTTTCCTCAGCAATTCATAATGACCAACTCAGATTTGAATTGCAAGCTTGTTGCACTCAGTTGCCTGCAGTACTTGGTGGTGAATAATTAGTGATGATACAGGAGCATGCACTGAGTGGCTCTTTCCCTGTGAAAAACCTCCACCTTYCAGCAATCCCTGGCTCAAGGAACTTGTTTCTGATGTCCCTGCATGCTTCATAGCCTCTGATGGATGCTTTCTGCCTGACTCGTGTCTTTCTGTTCCGTACCAAGTGATACTCCTGGTCTGCACAAGTGTTTCTGTCATACAATTATATATATCATACAAAGAAGTACTTAACTGTGTGTGCTCCAAACATGTTGCTTGCCTTCCTTTGGTTCTTCTGCAATATCCATTGGTGTAAAATCATTTGCCTCCTTTCTGATTGCTGATGGCTGTAGAGATTCCTGGGCTCATTCCCTGCTGGTAATTCCTTCCCACTGTCTGTTTCATCTTGCACCATGAGGAACCAACTTGTCATCATCACAGGTGGTTTTTTTCTGTGCCAGTCTAATTCTGCTTTCTTCCTTTTGGGAGAGGATGGCCAGAGCCATAACAAGGACATGTTCAAGAGCATTGAACAAACGATTTTCTAGCAGCCCTCCATGGCATTGCCTCGTGTTGCAGGCACACAGAAATGTCAGGTGGTAAGTGGAGCCTGACTGCAGACCACAAGCCTTTTACCTGATCCCTCTGAATTGCCAAAGCAGCCAAAAAACCATGAGCAAATGYTGATTTCTGTCCTGGCTGTGGGGAACAGCCAGTGTGTCCACAGGAGAATAAAATAATGCTCTTGGGGGCTCTCTCTGCAGACGTCAGGGTTTAGGCCTTCTCCTGTGTTTAAGTTGTCAGACCTTTGCAGTGTTGGGTTTAAAACAGAAATATACCAGATTTTTCTTCAAAAGCAGTTAAAACCTGCCTGTCGACATAAGTTTGAGTCACATTTCTTGCTACAAAGAAATCAAATTCATAACCAGCTCTTCTGAGCATTTAAAAACACTAAATGCATCTCTGAAGAGTAAACGTCACTCTTCAAATGCAAGGCTTTGCTTCTCCTGTTAACTGTGTAGTAAAATCTCTGCAATAGTCACAAGGGGCACAGAGAGGGAGTTTTGTATTCAGTAGATAAGAATAAGCTAGGCTTTCCTCCAAATTTTGTTRCAGTAAGGGATTTTTACTTAGAAATTTGCAAAGACTTAACTGTACACATTCCCATCTCCTGAGATGCTTCTTATGGTTGTTTGTTTCCTCCTTAAATGGTTTAAATGTTTCTTTATTTTTTTCTTTTTCCTTATTGTTTCAGACAAGACTACAACCATGATGGTTTTAGACACTTTCAAGATTTCTTTAGAAAATAGTGCCTTTTTTGTTGTAGTTTTTTTTTGTTATCCTGCTTTACAAAAACAGTTTGACATTCTAATTTAAAAAAAAAGCATGGATTTTTTTTTTTTTTTTTTAAGGAATGGAATAGGCTTGTGAATACCAGGAATGAAATCTTAATGCTCATAAATTCTACAGTAGAGTTTCTGGGTAATTTACTAGCCCCASTACTTCCTATATGTATGGCCTACCAAACACCTGATGACATTTTATTTTTGAGGGAACTGGTAAGAAACTGTCCAAAGTGACCCATTCTTGGGAAGTGCTGCTGGGGAGCTCAGGGTGCCAGCTGGGCAGGAGGAGGTAAAAGCATCTGTTGGGTGGTTTCTAAGATGCAGCAGAAAGCTTTGCAGTTTTATGCAGAGGAAGGACAGAGAATTGAAGTGGAGGTTCAACAGCTAGTCAGTGTATCTACCTGCAGGGATGTCATATCTCACAGCTTGGAGATGCACATTCCTCCTGGATTAGCTGAATGAGCAAACCCTCAGTAATTAGTTACAGAGGGTGCTGACAGGCAGATTGGGGTTTTGTGCCTCTGTTCAGTAGATTGGAGGTACCAAGGCTGCACAGAAGGTTTTCAACAGCTGGAGTTWTTGGGATGAGCAGCATATGTCCTAGGAAAATACAGTGAGATAGAAACTGAGAAAATGGGAGTTTAATGGCTTATTAGCTATAGTGCAGTTGAACTRTGAACACAAACAGGAGCATCAAAATGTGTGTTTGAGCAGGGTTGTGTCAAACCAAGGTRCTGCTCATCTGTGTTCCAAGCAAACCCAGCATCTCCAGACCCAGTYACCAGCAGCTGAATAACCCCAGCTTTGGCTCTAGGATGTGTTGTCTTGGTTACTTGTCAGCAGCTGGTCCTTCAGAGTTACTCCATGTTAGCTCCTCCCCTGATTGAGCCACTTCTGCTACGAACACTCCTGTCTCTTCTAACATCCCAAAGAGAGCACAACCACAATGCACAGAGGGTTCCAGTAGCCAGAAGACATCACCAGTAACCAGCTTAGGGTTCCACATGTCCCAAAGGATGCAGGTTTTTAGTTTTGTTGCATGGTTTTCTCTCCCAAGAATTTCTATGGTTTGAGGATAGCTGCAGAAAAGGAAATTTTTGCCCCTTCTACTTCAGATCTCAGTCAAGGACTTTGTCCTTGCTGTCAGACAAGCATTTCCCAGCCTGACCAGTGCAGCACTGTCTTTGCAGCCATCATTATCTGGCTGTCAGCTGGGAGGCTGCAGCAGCAGCATTTTGTGTCACACCAGGCAATATTGAAAGACCTGTGTTACCTATTGTTCAAAAGTTAGGTGAAGACTGCTACAAAATACACAGAATTAAAGATAAAAAATATTTGCCACAATATATCTTATATCTTTTATTTATTTTTCTACAAGCAGGCAGCTGAAACAAAGCAAGAATGAGGAATGTTATCCCAAGGCATTTCATGTTCAGATTCCTTTCTGACAAAGAATAAATCATTTCAGCCTAACTGTGCAGCTGTAATATATATAAAAACCCCAGCAGAAAACCCAAAACCAAGTGCAACACAAAGCTAAGTAATAAAGCAGGGTGTTGGAAAGGGTCAGGCTTAAGGAGAATTCATTCTCTTRGATTCAAAGTGCATGTACAACTCAGAATTACATTCAAGACATGGTGGTCTACTGAAGATACAGCTCAAATACTTCAGTGTTTTTTCAAACTATTTGCTAGCCATGGCTGTATCAATGTACAATTCAGAAGAGCTGAAGGAAGATGCATTAGAGTAAACTGCTTGTTTTTGTCAAGTCACTGCCATAAAATTGTATCCTTACCTGACCCTGTGTCCTACTCAGCTGACCCTGTTATTGCAGTCTGGATTAATTCAGACCCTGTGTCTTTCTGTCTTTCCTGCCAGCAAAAGCACTGTCACCATTGTCTCTCAAGAACAGTCTGGCAATATTACATGCACTTGCTTGGCTGTCATGCTCCTGCTTTGTCAATTTTGGTCCCTATTTCTTTGGAAGTCTTACTTTAAAGTTATTCTCAATTRCAAGAATAGATAACTTTTTTGACATTAATTTGCTACAGGCATTTCAACCAAGTATTTTATTAATCATAAGTCACTTGAAAAAGGCCATGTGAAAATTTTACTGTGCAGATGACAGGTATTATCCCTTTATTCCTATGTGATGCTAGAAGAATAGTCAGTGTATTTGTAGTAGCAATCTGGTGTTCCCCACTGTGCAGCAAGCTATTTTATTAGCTRCTTCCAGACAGCTTTATTAATTGGCCTGTCCTTCAGACAGCCTTGGTGGTGARGAATGTGTTCATAACACAGCTGAAAATATAAATCATAACAGTATTTTTCAATTTGTAAAATTTATCTCCACTCACCTGCTGTCTTCCTTTGGGGCAGAACACAGACTTGTATAATGCAGGACATRTGTACACTTATTGATCTGGAGGCCTCAGGATTATGGAGAGGTGCTAAACACTTCGTAGCCTCTTTGCCCACAGCTATTTTGCACAACACAGAAGCAATACCCTGCAATCACAAAGAAAGCTGTGGTCTGAAGATGAGCATTACTTCTGAAAARCTAGTGATTTTCTTCTCAAAAGTCATCCTTTAAATCTTCAAAGGTTTCTAGTGGTAAGGAATTATAGAGACTTTTTATATCATCTCAGAGATGGTATATTCAACAATGTAGCAGAATAACATTATGATGGAACACCATTTCACTGTTAATGATTCAATGAAATATTCCAGCCTTCATTTTAGGTAAATGTATTTGAACAGCTSTAGGCTTAAAGTTAGAAGTGTTCAAAACAAAGTCTCAGTTTCAGGARCATAATTTCAAGCAAAAGCTTTCTTTTCTTTTCACACAATGTTTACTCAGACAGGATGCAATGCCCATTCTTGATTTTATAGGTATTAGTGCTCATAGTGCTGTCAGTTTATCCCAGGCTGTGTCTCCACAGACTCCACATGTGGGTCCATTGACCCAGACCCTTCAAGTAAAGGTTGTTTTATCACTGTGACAAGTTCTTCAYGTRTCWGTAGGGCTCTTTGAACAGCAAGAGSAAATGTAAACAGCTGGTTTATGTGGAGTAGTAGTTGTTCATTTTTCCTCATGTCACTTATAAGTCATTAAAGTAAGCTGCTGGTGTTGCTGTACGAAAACAGTGCAGAGTTAAACCAGAAACCATCAAGGCTGGATGCTGCCTACCTCAGAACTTTAAATGAGTTCTGGTGTAATTAAGGACAAAGCAAGAAATATAACTCCAAAGGCACAGCATCCAACTCAGAGAACGCATAAACCAGAATCTCCTGGAGGCTGGAAGGATATCCATTGATGGACTTTTTGGAGACATTTGTCTAGATGATTCAGTACAGCCTTTCTTCTATGTAGGAGGGATAAATGTCCCTGTCTGCCCAAACTGTTTGTGCGGAGTCACTGGAGCTGAGAACCACTCCTTCAAATGCGAGACACCCTGGGCTAGTCCAGAAAAAGGTTCTGGTGAAAGTAGTCTTGTTGATTGACATAGAGAAGTTAATTTCTAACTGCCAATTTTTAACTTCTTGYCCTTCCCCTGGACTAATCAATGCCCTGTATGAGTATAGTTATGTTGCCCTCATAGAGTCATTCATAATATTCTCCATACATGTTGATACATTTGAAACATCTTCCAGAGTTTGATGATGACCTGTGTATTTTCCAATCTATTTAGAGCAGTTATTATTATGACAATATTTAATCAGTTAATATCGTAAACTAGCAGATTCCTTTCTCAGTGGAGGAGTCCATACTATTTAATTGCAACCAATACCTGGAGAAAATGTTTGAAAAATAAGGAAGTACAGAATGAAGAGGGGACTGCTTAGCATTAAATTGTTAGCTTAATAAAATTATCCTCCAGCATTGCAGAACTTTATCATTTTACTTCACTTGCATCAAAATTTTAGAGTTGTTATGATCCCTTCTTCTCAAATCAATATCTCTGCAATGTCATAAACCTCTTCTATTTCCAGGATCAATTTATGTAGTCAGCTATATACATTTATAGAGACCTAATTTAAGAAAAGTATTGACAAAATCCAGTGTGTATGTTGTGAACTTTATTGTGRTAGGTCATTTGTCTCTATTCATTTACTTTAGCAGCACAGTAATCTCTATTTTACATTGCTAGAGATAGTGGAGATATGAGAACTATGGTGAATCAGTGATGGGGGTGTACTCACCCCACTCCAAATTAGGATTTGAGAATTAGTTCTTTCCCTCAGAATTTTGATAAAAAGTCTAGATCTGAGGAGGAATTGAGAGCGATAATGTAATTTTCCTCCACTTTATAAAGGATTTTGACAATGTCTCAGAATATACTTGTGCACAAGTTATGATCTTGTGTCTGGATTTGTGTGYAACTAGAGGGGTAAAAAACTAGTTGGATGATTTGGCTCAGAGAACAATGGTTAATAATTCACACAGTACCTGGATGCCAGTAATAAGTTAAACACCAATCTCTTCTGCAGAACAGAGAATTTCTTTTCCTTTGTCCACTGCTATTGCATTTGCTATTGCAGTGCAAAAATGATACCTGGGGTTAGTGGGATTCTTGAGAAACAATGTGTCAAAAAATATTGCAGAATAGGAAATGCAGTTGCAGGGCCACATCTCAGTTTAGAAAGTCATACATCAATTCTTTTCTCCCAAGGCTTTCAGCGACTTTGTGCAAATTATTTGATTTCTTTGTACTCTCCTCATCTGTGGAAACTTAAACCGAGCAATTTAAAGACAGGGAAATGGTGGGCAGCTTGGCTTGGAAATAGATTAGGGACTGACCCTTCAAGTAGCTCTGCAGGCTGATCTGAGGGCAGTTTACTCTTTGCAGATACATGGGAGATGGGTGCTATAAGTGATTTAGCAGAACCTGAAAGGGGAAATTAATGCAAGGCCTCATTTATCACTGCAGTTCTGTGTTCAGCTGTGACATGCATGAATTACTGTACAATGAACAGTAGAATATCACTGTTATTCCACACATAATCTGGGTATAGAATGATGATTAGTAATACTCTCCTGTCTTAAATTGCCTTTAGATTAAAGAAGAAGTCCCAGTCGGTGGATATCAGTGGGCCAGGATGCAACCCAGTGGCAGCAGAAGCTCAGACACCTCAGCCCAGCAAACCTTCACCTGCCTCTCAGCCAGCAGCTCCCGAGGAGCAGCAGGACAACACCCCCAACACCCAAAGGCGCAACCCGCGGAGGAGTGATCTSAAGAGATATTACACCATTGGTGAGTTCTCTTCCACAGAAAAAAATCAAATACTCTTGTTACAAAAKCAGGGTCAGACTGTTTATTTGTTGCTTATTTTTTTTTGCTTAATCGTGGCTGGCTACTAACTTTACAAATGCTCACAGCGAGCAATAAGTTACCATGTCTTAATGCTGGTGTCAAATTGCTCTAAAGAATTTACCTGCTTTATTTACCTGAAATTTTTTATTCCCTTTTTTTTTTTTTTTAATATGCCATAAGAAGAAGTGTTGAAGAAAGCATAAAAGCAATTTTGAAGGGAATGCTTTAGGAAAAGTGTAATTCTTACAATGGATTGCATTGGAATTTGGCAGAGATTGTTTAGAAGGTTCCTGATTAGGAARGATTTCCAGTTCAGAGAGGGAGGAGGCATACTGAGTGTGGAGAATTATTTAGGAGGCTTATTGGTATCTTTCCCTGAATATTTTGGTTTTCTRGACCTTCATCTGGGGTGTCAGCATCCCCATGAGTATCATAAAAATCACGGAACACGTTTTGCAGCCTGCTTCCCCATAAGTACATTTGAGATTGCGCTTGACTCTTTTTGGCAAGGCTGGAAGAGACCACAGTGGGTCATCTGGTCTGATCTYCCTGCTCAAGCAGGCTCATCCCAGAATCACAAGGCACAGGATTGTGTCCAGATAGCTCTTGAATATCTCCAGTGAGGGACACTCCACAACCTCTCTGGGCAAYCTGTTCCAGTTCATGGTCACCTGCACAGTGAAGAAGTTCTTCCTCGTGTTCAAGAACTTCCTGTTCTTGAATCATCAAGATTCAAGATGGCATCAGTTTCTGGCCATTGCCTCTTGCACTGTTGCTTGGCAATAGTCTGTGAACTGTTGAATAATTGCAGTATAATGTGATCATTTCTTCTGCTCCAAGAGAAMTATTTACATGTCTTTAACTTGTCTAAAAGATAAAGAAAAATGTGTTTCCTTAGACATCTTTCATTGTTTTATGTCTGATCCCTTGAAACTGGCTGTCATTGTAAGTTATGTTGCTTTTAAAGAAGGAAACTTCATTAGCAATCTACCCATTTTAAAAATGAAATCTGTATTTTAAGTGATGAGGGACTGTATGTGTTTGCATTTTTTGATGGCCAAAAATTTTGCTCTATGGTGTTTTTTTCTCCTCTTTTCTCCAAATGATCTCACAGGAGTATCAAAGATAAGTCAAGATTGCTTTATGAATGCATGAAGCAGGATTTGGAATGTGGAGTGGGTTCCTTAAGAGTAATATTGAAAGTAGAAATCCACCACATCATCAAAATGAGTTCCAAATCTAATTCAGTATTAAAACATATTATTGCCAACTTGACCATAGTTGAATATTTYTATGTGAGCACCCAAAACAGTCTGTATATATGGAACTGCAGATTAAGGTTTSTGTTTATSTMCTTGTTGAGTTTGACTCACTGCAGTTTCTTTTGGGACTCTTTACACAATCTTTMTAATGTGAACTSCCATCTATATGTGCTTTGAGTGATCACAAGGTCTGAGCACTAGCTCAGGATGTAACCTCTGTGCTGCAGTAACCAAATGTTGTTCATACATTTGAATGTTCTCTTTGGATATTGTGCAGCACTTATTTGACAGACTTGTTGACTGGAAAAAGTCTCTGAAGGTTGTATAGTCTGATGTCCTGTTTAAAGCAGRACCTCAGCCAACACCAGATAGAACAGCCAAGGCTTTGTCTTGCTGGGTTTTGACAGTCTCCAGGGATGGATACTGCACTGCCTCTCTGCCTGTCCTGCTGGAACATGGACAGCGTGTCCATAGACAACAGCAGTCRTGGGCAACTTGCCCATAAACAGATGCTGATGTTAGTGAACCACAGTTGTAGACCCTAGGGAAGTATGAGGGGAACAGACCACAGAAAGTTGCCAAACTTGAATGTTTTTTTCCAAATATCRTCTTCCATTATCCTTGTACAGAGTATTGGGAGAGTCAAGAGCCATCTGGGCTGACCCAGTATGGGAGAGGTGTTGGTTTTCTGTTCTTATACATACATTTTGTCTATGTGACTTGYCTAAATCACAAAGATTAAGTTGCTAGAGCCAGTATTGTTGAATAGTACATTATGTTTCACTTTTGCTGACAGGCAAATTAAAGAGACAAGAGCTGCTCTGTATCTTCTCAAGTGTTTGATGGCACATGTTCCTGATTACTGTAAAAATGGATGGTTTAATCTTGGGCAGCACAGTACTGATACCAGATGAAAATGTTTACTGTACTGACTGAGTTGTTSCAATATTGAGTCTATGGCTTTGGTAACCTGAAAGAATAATTATCTTATTAAGAACATAAGTTRATTTACTACCTATATCACCCTCATGACTTAAAATAAATTTTCTGTGACTTGTCTCAAAAATAATTTCTAATAGTTAAAATCTAATCAAATAAWTTGTTACTTTTTGAGGATGAATGTGCTGACACACCTGTAACAGACCCWTACTCYAAAGCAGAAAAAGAACCCAGATTCCTGTGATGCTGTGTGTMTGATKGGCTGTTATAYAGTATAAACAAGCCAACTGAATACAATTAAACAGAGRTTTACCTTGTTTTGCCCTTGTTTTCATGTTGTTCTACTAAAAGCAACCTGTGTTCAAGATCAAGTTAATGGATTAAGAAAATATGTTAGAAATCAATGCTCTCCGCTGACTTTTTCTATTTTAAAATTAGTATTCTGTTACATTAATCKTGAACAAATTGGCAAATGACAGTGTTCATGGCAGTGAGTAACAGAGTTTGAGCTAACAAGTGCCAAATGTGTTTCATCTTACTCTCTTGCTCCTTAAGAATTTATTTTAAGTAATTATCATGAGGTGTTAAGTACTTTATAGGTATGACAACTGAGTRCAAATGCATAAAAAAAGTATCACATCTATGTTTAGACTTGTGCATATAGACAGTTTGTGCTTTAAAATGGACAKGTCAGCATCATACTGTCTATTAAATTAAAACTTACTTCAGGGCCTAGCTGGATTTGTTACTATCTGCCCATTTTATTAAATTGCCATGCAGCTTACAATTATGTGTAAGAAATGTGTAAYCAGTTTTACTTTATCAATTCATGGGAAGTATTAAAAAAAATCAAAGGTATTTTAAAAAATATGTGTTGTTTTGGTTTTTTTTGGCTATGCAGGAAGCACTTCAGAGATCTTTCTATAGCTCACACTCTGCTTTGCAGATGCAGAGATGTGAGCATTCTGCTTTGCAGAAGAAATTGTAGCAGCTTGTGTATGCTTGCAGCTACTGTGAGTAGTCACAGCAATTGTCTAAGAGATTGTGTTTCTAAAACCTCTCTAGTGTCAGAATATTTTTTATTTTTTTGGTGCCACCTTATGTGCACACAGATTTGCCCAGACCTTCCAAAACTGAKTGAGTAATGAGGAAGGAATACCTGGTAATTCCAAGATATTTTAAATTTTAATCAGCACTGCTCCTAATTTAGACAGCTATAAACAAGTTACTTATTTTGCATTTCATCTTCCCCACAGACTACACCTCAGGTGCTTTCCAAACTTAGTGAGTCTAGTTGCACTTTTTAAAAGTGGGGGGGAAAGTAGGTAATAAAGAGAAGAACTGATAGGAATAGGCAGTGGGGAACAAGCTGTGTGCTTAGTTGAAATGAAATAAAAAATGGAGARTCAGTGAGAGGGATAAATAGCTCTTCCATATGGCAGGCTCAGCAGGCAGGAAGGCTCTAGCACCTCCAGTGCTGAACTGGTGTGAAGAAATTGAGTGGGARCCTCTAGATTAATAAGATGAATATAGGAAAAACAGTCTGCATGGTGGGTTGGATGAAGTTTTTTGGAGAGCTCTAGAAACAGCACCCAAGACACTTAAAAATAAAAACCTAAAATTAGACTTTTTAGATGCTTCAGGCACTTAAAAATTCAGGCCACTTATTTCTGAAGTGCTTTTTGTTGAGCAACTCCCTCAAAAGAGAAAAAGAAGCTGCCTGGGTCTTCAACACTCTGAAAAAGGGGCTGAAATATTGAACAATGGAGAATTATATGGGTAACCTGAATTCAAAGCAGTAAGGCTGTATCAGCTTAATACCCTGTCCAACTACAAGAGCTACAGCCATTCTTGGGTGGCTGCATCCCAGTTGTGTTGTTTGCAGGACCCAGCTGAAGGGTTGTAGGACTGTACTTCACAGTATGATGTCTCAGGATATACTTTGAGCAATTTATTGAGGTGCATGGAGTAGTTAATGTTACCCTGTAGGAACATGCAATTGAGGTGTAACCTCAGCTGTGCAAGCCTGGTGTGTAGTGCTCAGATACTTCTAAGAGGACATTCCCAATGGACTGTCTACCTAAGAACCCTGGTTTTGTAAATGCAAAAGGCCTTCTTTTGTTCTATTTGCCATTAAAATYAATCTGCAGCACTGGTACAGAGTAAACACAAAACAGACCAAAATAAGAAGGTCGCATAAAAATATTTTCCTGATCAGGCAAAAGAAATTATGAAAAAAGACAGAAGTTCATACTAGAAAATGCTGTAGTACAGTACTGGTGGGGAGATGAGGAGGAATGCAGTCCTTTTGTTGTTGTTGTTATTGTTGTATCTTCTAATAAAAGCCTTAATGCCAATGTTGCTGTTCAGGCTCTTGCTAGYACAGCTCATTTCATTTAAAGACAACTATCACCTGCTTCAGGAGACATCTTTTGTTGGTATCTCTGTCATCAGKGGAAGGTGTTGCTGCTACAACTACACACACTTATTAGTTTAGACAGAGTGCCTAAGTATTTGTGTACATAATAAGCAGCATGAGGACACTTGGGAAATACTAATTGCCAAAKTTCCCTTCCCTACAGTGGTCTATTTAAAAAAAAAATTTTTTTGTGTTCCACCTGTAAAAGAAAAAGAAAAAAAAAGAGGAAAAAAGAAACAAGCCCTTTCCTCCTTCATACTCTCTTGAAAATGAGGTCAGTAGAATTCTTAACAGAGAAAATATTTTCTGCTAGCTTCACCTTGTGATATTAGTACTCTGAATTAACTAATRTAAAATCAGTGTGGAAGAGAAATTAAGCTTTTGGGATAAGCAAATCTGAATAAATACATATTAATTGACTAAGTTTCCAAAACAATTGTCTAGTAGCTAATGCCAAAGTGATAATTGGGAAAAGACTGATTTTCATGTGRGTTCCTAATCTTGTTTGTAAGAGGCAAAGTTTCAGTGGGTAGTTGCTTTRAATYTAGCTGGGATTAGTTTAGTCATGGAATCACAGAATGATTTGGGTTGAAAGGRACCCTAAAGTTCATGTAGTTCCAACCCCCTTGCCATAGGCAGAGACACCTTAACACTAGACTGGGCTTCTAAAAGCCCCATCCAGCCTGGCCTTGAATACTTCCAGGGATGGGAAGTATTCATAGAGATGATTKTATGGGGAAACCCAAAACATAATGTTTGTTTCAAGTGATTAAAAACCCCATTCTTCCTGTTATGAAAGGAAGAACTAAACGAAAAGTGATCAGCTACTATTTAGTAGATACAATTATACCTAATCTTTGTGCTATATTCTTTCCTGTGAGTCTGTTTAAGCCATGRCTTTTACAATGATTTGGAAACATAAATAAATACCATATTGTTTAGATATGCAGTAGATTACTTTTCTTTCTGTTTGCATACATTCCAGCTTGCTTTCATAAAAATATTACTTGAAAATATGTCAGAACTATCTGTTTAAATGTGAATTCATACACATTTRTTTCTAAATTTATATGGTGTCACAGAACCTGCCAATATAAAATAAATGTGTGGCTTTAACATCAGTTCAAGAGGTGATTTTATATCTCAGAGATCTCTCACCCTGCTGGAACTATTGGAGCTGTTGAGAGAGCCAGTCAGACATTACAGTGAATCTGCTATTGGACTCAGAACTGGAAAAGGACAACACTGATTCACCTGAAAATATAAACTTATTTACATTCAAGCTGAGAGTTTCATGGAGTTTACCTCATGGGACTACCCACTACCGTAGTCACTCTTTAAAAACAGAGTTAGGGAGTTGCCTCTTGCCTTCTCCTCTGAAATAAGCATAAAACTTGTTTGAAAGACAGACATTGTGACTTGTGCTACTCTTGTTTTCAGTGTGCAAATCCCTTCCTTCTCTGCAAGATTTTATTTGGGATGCTCTAGAAAGATATTATTCTTTCTARAAGACATCTGATATTAGGTGTATTTACTGTAGAGAGGTTTTCCAGCAAATAATACTTCACTTGCTTTCCAAATAACGTTCTTATCATTTGACCATTGAATATATTTGCTTCAACTCTTCTGCATAATTGAATGTGGTTCCTTTTTGTAGTGGCTCCCAAATTACTTTGCTYATTTGTTGCTCATACTAGCAAAGCACATAACATGCATAGGTACATTAGCTGTTAGATAAGTGGTGGAGTTGGATGCAGTAGGTGCTGTAAGTTTCAGCTGCATCTTCTCTCTTTTAGAGAAAGTCAGATGGGAGATGGAGCTGCCAGCTCTGTCTCAGAGGATCCAGATGCTGTTGGGACACATTTGCAGAGTTTGCCTCTGTCCCGTTCACTCCACTTGTAATTTCTTTATTGAACACTCAGTATTTTTTGAGRAGCATCATTCTGACTGCCTTATTTCAAATATGATTTCCAAAACTTTAAGAGGAGGARGCCATTTTCCTAGCACCTCATTACCTGTTTGTGAGTGATAAGGAAAGGGAAATAATTTGTAGAATGTGTGGATAATAAGGAAAGTGTCTCTCATAGCAACAGTAACTATGCAAAATTCTTACTCATTCAACCTTTCTGAAGATTTTTATTAGTGATTCAGATCACATAGCTACTCTGGATGAGCAAGCAAGCATTTATTAATGTCTTTGTTTTTCTATTTTTTAGTATTTCAAACTTGGAGCCACTACAAGCCAGTTTTTAATGTTGTATCCTTCTTTTATCCTTTACAGATACTCTGCATATCCTTTGAATATAAATAAGTTCTGAGCTTTAGAGACAGCATACACCAGAAAAGKGATGCTCATTAATGTCCTTTCATCTCAGTATTTCCCTTTTCTTAGCATCTGGTTTTGGTTTTAATCATATAGAATGCTATCATGTAATCTGCTGAGTCATTTTGGGMAAGAAATATTTCAGGATTTTCTAGTTTTCTTGCTTTACATCAAGATAAAGATGAAATCTTTTATAGTTCTGTAGGCAAGCTACCCAGCTTGCAAAATCAACTAATCATGYGTACTCTTGGGATACTGAAATTTGAATCTCTGGGGAAAGAAAAAAAACCTGATCTGACCTATAAAGTCTCAGCTGACAGAGGTTGCATCACCCTCAGTCTCTCTCTCATTGGAGGTTTTCTGTAGAAGAGAAAAATGACTGRAAAAAAGGACATGATTTCTAACATAATGTGCCCTGAGCACCAGTCTTTTGRGTACTGGGAAATAGCAAAGTCTTCCTCCTAGCAATTCAAGAGCAAAGAAGGAAAATACTGATTTTGGTGCTGAGATATCTGGGTGATTTAGTGATAGCAAAGGCAGATAAGGCTTTTGAACCTGGAGACATAGTTCTGGGAGGACAATTATTACTGGTAGTGGAAAAGGGCTAAGTCAGTAATTTTTGAGAAAGATCTTGATCCATCAGAGTTCATGAGACCCATTGGAATACACAGTAAGGATGCTGAAGGAGCTGCTGAGGTCATTGTGAGGCTCTCATTGTTGAAAGGTTATGGAGATCATGGGAGGCCCTTGACATCTTGGAAAAGGCAAATGCTAGATCCCTTTTCAAAAAGGGCAAGAAGGATTTTCCAGGGCTGTTCCATGGGGTGTTCAGCTTCACTTCTAATGGTCATCATCTTCCAGAGCAGCCCTATCTCCACTGTGGCCTAGGTGGCTGCACTACTTCATGGCTGGAAAAAGCTCTAAAGGCAGCAGCTGCCAAGAGCATCAGAGGCCCTGTGAGGGACAACTGAKGGAGCTGGAGAAGGGACACATTGAGGGGCAGCCTGTTGCTGTCTGCAARGAGGCTGCCAGTGAGGAACCTGCAGTCTGCTCTTTGCAGAGGTGCAAGGCAGAACAATGGCACACAACCAGCCTAGACATTGGAATAGAAGAGGTTTAGGCTTAGTGTAAGAAAACACTTTTTTTCCTCAGTACATGAGAATGTACAAAGAGGTTGTGCAGTCTCTATCTTTAGAGGTTTTTAAGTAATTTAAAAATTTTTAAGTAATTTAAGTAACTTATAGAATTACTTCTATAAGTAATGTTAGAACCCTAAAGCATCTGTTGTGATTATTCATATTTTATTCATTCTGAAATCAAGTGCAATGTTTTCAGACAGCTTGATTAATCTATATAGCTAAAAAATACACTAAAGTTATTACAAAATTTTGTTATATTTTMTAGTTAAAGTACAGTTTAAGGTAGCTGAATTTTTCTGATTCACCACTCTCAGAAAAAAAGACTTTTTAAAAGTTCTTAAAATATCACGGAAGATCTCTTGCCCCAAGGGGAGTGTGATATTTCTGTTTTAGGGATTGKTTCAGTTCTCTGCATATATATCATGAAAGCTATGATTTTGGGGCATTAATCAGAAACTCAGCTTCATTGGTGGTGTTAAATGTCCTCATGTGTTTTTTACTTGTTCCCTTAAACTTTGAGTTTCCTTGCATGCAGCATATATGTGAGTACGAAATCTAAGATCAAAATCTGATTTTATTGTAGAATAACTGCACTGAAATCGAGGTCAGTCTGGAATAAAGTGACCAAATCCAGCTGTGCAGTGACGCTGATGCTGAGAGGCAGCACCTACCTCAGGCTCCACCACCAGGTGGCCTGTGCTGATAGGGTGGGATCAAATCCCTCCTCTCCAAGGAGGTTGTTTTCCTGCGAGAATGATCCAATTCAAAGATCTAATTCAAGCCATTTATACTGTGCCAAAACAGACCTTACCCATTGCCTGATATTTCTGGGTCCTTAACACGAGGGGCTCCCAAATATCTTGCAGCATGCACTGGGCTTSAAACTGTCATTTAATTTCTTCCTTTTTAACAAATTTTTACCCTTTCCTGTATTTGTGTTTTCTGATTATTCATCATATTATTTTGCTAGGTGTTGCTAGWTAAATATTGCTAGACAAAGAGTGAGATATGATTTTCAGCAGACAGATCTTCTGAGTTAAGATCACCTCCAGGACAGCTTGCTGTGATGGTCCTTTTGGATTTTAACAAACTGGCTTGTTGTTTTGCTTCTTTCCCTCAAGAACATAATGGGAACTGAGTGTTGTCACTAAACCTGATTTTTATCTTGAACCAGGAAAAACAGGATTTTATCATGGAGTTATTGTACTGTTGAACATTGCACAACTACAGAGCATTAGTATGCACAYAGCAGTATGCAAAGACTTTGCAAGCATAAAATATTCAACATGTACAAAAATTTCTTTTWATAAATTTAGATACTAATTGGCCAGATATGTTCATGAAAACTAAACAGYGGCAGCAGCCTGCTCTGTTTCCAATGAATCTCATTAATTAATATGCTTGAGAGATTCTTTTATTATATTAATTTGTAGAAGATAGAATGACAGTCTCTTTCCTCTGCCAGAGGAAATGTGGCAAGTGTGACCTGTTCTAAAGATTGTTGACTTGCAGTTTCTCAGGCACTTTTGCCAAATTTGTTTAGGAACCTGTGTGACCACTTGGGTATGGAATTAGGTACTTTTGTCACCTATTTACAGTTTGAATTATGTTTTTCCCTTTACACTTGTATGTACAACAGTGCTGAGGTTGGCTCCTTGATAGTTCACCAAGTTTCTGAAGTTGCTCTGAATAAATCTCAGAGAAAATAGCTCCTTCCTACAGTCATTTTTTTAAAACAAAAATATACCAGGAAATAAAATGATGGTTTGAGAAATTTGCTTAAATTCCATCTACAAACTAGATGCATGTTCTATTTAAAAACAAGAAATTCTCATTTTAATAAAACATGAGGCACTGATTGTTCACRGGTCAAGACTTCCCAACACAGCTGCTAATGTTAGCATCAGTTWGGTACTGAAATCTGCTGGGATCTTGGAGAGAAACCATCACCAGTGTGAACCATGAGAAAATGCTGAATGACACCACTGCTGACTCTCAGCTAACAAAATTCATCTAGTGGTTTGGCCCAAACTCAGCTCCAGTAGAAAAAGATAAATCTCTGTGGGATTGCAACTACAATTGCACAGCTGAGTTGATTTTGATATTTTTAGTTAGAGTAGAACAACTTTGTCGTGTTATCTGACACTGATGGAAATCTGCACTGATTTCTTGTGATTTTTTAAAATCAATATTAAATGCACACATTTCAAACCTGTCAGATAGAAGAAGATAATACACCAAATGCAAAACATGAAACTTATGTCTTATTCAATGTTTGCTGGAAAACAAACCAAGCCCAAGCAGTTTGTCCCTCCACATTTCTCTGCTAGGGTTACCAGTGGGACTGTAACTCATCACAAGTGAAAAACAGGAGAGTAAAGGCAGATAGTTTGAGAACTAAAGGCCTCACCTTGAACCCTACAGCAGGCTCTTCCAAGAGAGGAGAATTTAGTTTTTCCCTGACAAGGTGGTTCTGAAGGATTGCCTGTTTGCATGAGAATATATCCAAGTGGAATAGTGTAGTCTTAGGAATACCATGTCATTGTTACATGTTAGATGTAAACAATCTGCCAGAAAACACTTTCTCCAACAAGCCCCATTAATAAAAGYAGATTGGGTTCAACTCAGTGTCTCAGTGTTCATTGTATGTGGTTCCTGCATTTAATGGTCTTTTAAAAAACCCCATCTCTTTCACTGTTTTACTGCCACGTGCCCCATCACATTCATTTTCTTATTTCAGCTACCAGAGACAGAATAGCATTTTCTTTGGATAGTTGGCAAATTTCTTCTTCAGAGCAATAAATATTTTTCTCTACTCTGCTAAGGGCAAGATGCTGCAAGTTCTTTTGAATTATTTAATTTTTGTATTTTTCARGGGGGAGTGTGTGCTAAATGACAGTTAGGGACAAATTGAAAAAAAGGATGCTTAATTTAATTTTTAAAATGTGAATAATGAAACTGTCTTACAT
This sequence comes from Alauda arvensis, assembly GCA_902810485.1. Taxonomy (NCBI): domain Eukaryota; kingdom Metazoa; phylum Chordata; class Aves; order Passeriformes; family Alaudidae; genus Alauda; species Alauda arvensis. The sequence goes on from CADDXX010000704.1 coordinate 205,976, forward strand.
GGAGAGGGAACAAAAATCCTTTCTTATAACTTCAATCTATATTGTTTAGCAAAGAAAGGCTGAAAGATGCTTTAATAGGGTTGAAATAAATATATCTAAGGGATGTATAATTCATCCATGAGTTATTAAACTCTGCTTGGGTGAAAAAAGAGGTACCTGATTGCAGGGGTAAAGGTGTTTGAGACAAGGAATGTCAGCACCACAAACATGAAGAACAGAGTGTCAGTGAAGCACCAACACAAGAAGAGGGTAGAACAAGGCTAGGTGTGCAAGTAAATGAGAGGGGAGCCCAGGCAATGAAAAGGAGCAGAGTTATTAAAAGTATTCCCTTACTAAAAGCACAAATAGTGATACAGAACATCAGAAAAGCCCTGTCTCATACCATAATCCAATGTTCTGTAATAAAATCAGCCTTCTCAGATTCTTGTTCTGCTGACAATGTTCCTATCAATCACATTTGGTATTAGGACATTTTTATTTTTAAAGAACAGGGAGAGAATTTCTAGGTAATGTACCTTACTAGGAAAAATACAGAAATCCCAGTTCTAATATACTGATAAGTACTTTGCTTCAGTTATAGTTTTGTGAGGGGGARAAGGTGGGAACATTTAGCATGTTTTAGGTACCCACTGCCTTGTAGACTTGTATTTGCCCCTTTCCTACTGTCAGGATGACTTACATGTAAATAGGATATAAAAATAGAGGGGGAAAACTTAAATATAATTTGATTTTTAGTTGTTGCAGACTTCAGTAGGATCATGTTTTTCTAACCAATGTACGTCATATGTATGAATGCAAATACACYGAAGAGGTATCTGTTGGTTATTAGCATAACTGATGTTTCAGTTTTGAATGTTCATCAGCTGCCTYTTAATTAGGATACTATCTGGAAGATAGGAGATGCAGGTTTGGTCAGTTTTTTGGGGTTTTTAGCACAATGTATAGATTATTCTATCTTTGTTGAAGGAAGCAGTTAAAAATATTTCTACAAACTGGACAGATTGTGAACATTTGCAGTTATTCTTATTTTCTGCAGGTTATATTACATGATCTTCATATTAACCTGCTCAGTGAAACAAGTTCCATTAAAACCATTTGCAKTAATACAACAGCTTTCTTCTGATATTTGTCCCACTGAAACCTCCCTGGTCTTCAGTTAGCTTGAGTGTGTGTTGTTTATGGAAGAAGTATCAAAAATATGAAACTTACTATTTTGCTGTTATGTATACCAACCCCAGCCACCAGGTGAGAGCATAAAATGCAGGGTTTGCTGCTACAGGAATTTGGTTCAACAATTATTTACAGATCAGCACTGTTGTAAAGCATGGTTTTCCTCCTGGGGCTGTTTGGAAATCTTCAGAGATAACTAACATGTTTCAGCTGTAAGTTCCATCATAAACACAGTGCCTGTGTCAGGAGGCTTTTATTGATATTTTATGAGGGAGGGAGGAGGAGGGGAGGAACAGATTGCTTTTGGGCTTCTTTGCAATTTTTCTGGGTATCAGGGAGGCTGAAGGATCCATCTCTTTGCCTACTTGTAATATATAATGTGTAATACAGCACAAATGAGAGGAGAATCAGGATAATGTGCTAACAGATATTAGTCTGATGTTATTTTTGTGACACCCCAAGGCATGTGGGATAATTGTTTTAATTGTTACAATGGCAGTTTGAATTTAGGTTATTCATGGAATGATAGAATTTAAGGGTTGGAAAGGACCTTAAAAATCRTCTAGTCCCAACCCTTACCTCCCACTCCTGAGGTTGCTCAAGACCTTATCCAACCCCAACACTGCCAGGGATGAGGCATCCACAACCTCCCTGGGCCAACCTATTCCAGTATTTATGTGTGACATCTGTGATGATCCTGCTGGAGTAGAAAAGTTTCCTCAGAACGTGATTCCATTCTAGTGGGGAAATTCATATTAACTAAAGAAGGTATTTGCAACTCTGAGGAGTTTACAGCCAACTGGTGTTTGTTAACACAGTAGACATATTAGCACAATAAACCTGTTGTCATGCAGSCTACCATCATAGCAAGAGAAAATTGAATAAACAGAATCCCTTGCAGCATATTCAGGAAGCACTGATCAAAGTCATACAGAATGGTTAAGGATTTTAAATAATTTTTTATTTGGCTATATTCAAGTTTGTTAATAAAAACAGGGTCTTCAGTTAAAGTGTAATTGGACTTCATTGCTTGAAGCAAGCTGCACCCACTCAGGGAAATGCTGTAAGTTGTTAAATTAAAGTATGGTGGGGAAACAAATACTTTCAGTTTAATACTTGTATTCCTTCTACCAGAGTTGTTTCCTGGGATGCAAGGATACATAAGAAGCAGAAAACAAGACTTCCCACTCTTGGAAATTACTTTTCTTGTTCAGGTAGAAGGAGGGAAGATGATGTTTGCCCCTTCCCCTTCTCCTTCCCAGCAAATAGTTAATGCAGAATTTGGGTTTCTATCTGTAAGCTTCTGTAAACACTCTAATTTGTGCTACATGTCTTAAGGTTTATGGGAGCCCTTACTTTACATGCCATTCTGACATTTTCTGTTATGTTGGAGTGAATCCTTCTTCACTTGAAGAAGTGGGATTGTATATAAAATAAATACATTATAAAACTTATTTCTCTTAGTAAACAAAACTTGGTAGAAGGGTACTTTGTAGACAGCTGTAATATTTGCTGRTGGGTAGAGGGTTTAAATGTACTTTTTTCTTGTTGTATTTAAGTGACCTATAAAGAGAATGGTTTTGATCTGTTTAGCCCATAATCCAACAAACTGTTGTAATACTGCTGCCATCAACACTACAAGAACTATTCAGTTCAGATGATTTCTGTTCATCACTTTATATTTCATTTTGGGTTTTGTTTCACTGATGCAAGCAGGATTGAGCAATTTGCCACCACCTTTCTGAGCAGAACCCCATCAAAAAGGCTGTTGAAATCAAAGAGATTAWTTAATTTCTTAAGAAATCAAGAGTCTTCCAGTTCTGTAATGCTCTAAATTTTGTGTTGAAWTATATACAAATTCCTGTTCAAGTGAACTGAACTATTTCCATGGGATTCAAATTCAGTCACTGTTACCATGRGCTAAATTAAATGGACAGCTCTCATCTGTTGTATGAGTGCTGATCCCCTTTGTTTCCATGTGCTGATAATACCAGCAGGTAACTTAGTTTCTTTGCAAGGCAGATTATTTCCTCTGTTGTCTTATAACATTCCTTGTTCCTGATTCCAGCTCATATTTCTGGCCTGTGARCAACTCTACAAATATGTGAGAGCAGGCTGTCCTAATCAGACAGTTAAAATTTCCTGGTAAAGGGCAGTGCTGGCAGATGAGAGAGAGTTTGCACCAACTGGAAATCCTAGCAGTAGTCAGAAGAGTTGGAAGAAACTTCAACAGATTCAGGGGTTACAGACATGCTCTGATACAGACCATATTAGTCTCTTCCTAATAAATTATGTATGAAAACAGTCAAGTCATTAGTGTTTCTTAATGGCTAGTGATTTCAGAGTTTTTCAAAGGCAGCAGATATTTGTATGCTGCCATCATTCAGGGGGAGGAGAGGTTAGTGCATTGCTCATCCCACAGGGAAATTAGCTGTTACCCAGTTAACCACTTCAAAGCATCAATGCCTACAAATCTGATTATCAAATTAGATTAAATGCCTTCCATTTAGCTCTGTAGAATTTATGAATTCAGATAAGTTTAAAACAACAAGTAAGCTTCAGAAAACTTGGGGGCAGAGGCAAAAATGTGCCATTCTTTGTGTACAATATAAATATAATCTATCTTCACCTAGSACTCACCCCTATGTTCAGGGGTGAGTCCTAGGTGAAGATATAAATCTGCACAAGCTGTCATAAAGTTGACTCTGAGTTTGCTTCATCAAAGCTTTAAGCAGAATGTGCCCATTATTACTGCACAGTGCTATTCAGGAGAGTATAGGGAGTGATGGAGAAATTTATGCAGGCTCCACCTGCATAAAGGTGGTGTGTTGGGAATTACAGTGATTCAAATAAAAGTATGGGATTATGTTGGCAGCAGGAACAGTCTAGCAGGATTCTACCTTCCAGACAGGATTGGTGTGTGCATAGTGCACTGCCCAAGCAGAGGTGTGCGTGGGACAAARGTTGGTTGGTTTTTCCCACTTCTGGTCACAACAGACTTGCACCAAAAGTAGAACTGTAAATTACCCCCACTGAATTMACAGCTTCAATCCAAGAACTGGAATTCCTTTTAAACTTGAATTGCTACCTTAATTGGAAATGTTTAATTCAGCTTTCTCCAGCTATTTATCACTATGGTGCCCAAATTGTGTGCACATCTGCTTTTATACTCTACAAATTATGGTGGTTTTTAATAAATGGGTGCTTTTTATAATTGTTTGCTTTGCTTGTTGTTTTTACTTTGGAACAGCTGAACAATACTCAGGAAATAATTCAGGCAAACTACTTTGCAGGATTGAAGCTAACTAGGAAAGAAGCTGTTTTTGCTGTTTGCAGAGCCAAAATGTCACCACTCACCTCTTTTCAAACAGAAACACGCAGTGAGAGCACCATGTGGGAATTTCTAATAACTTTGTGAATCAGGATCTGATCACTGAAGTAAAACTTCTTGAGGCACAAAAGGGAGTGGAAATTGTGTTCTGGTGGGTGCACAAARTAATCATAGCAGCAAAGGAGATAAACCTCTTCACTCCAGGTCTGTCTTGCACACGGTTGCGCAGCTGTTGTGGTTTCACAACCATCCACCCCAGACATCTGTAGACATCTGTCCTGTGCTTATGTGTAATCAACTCTAAGACTTCTTAACTTCTGCTGTGACATTAATGTGGCAGCAAAATACTTTTTCAAGATATGTGTCGTTCTTCTGTTACAGCTTCTACTCTAGACTGTCAGTATGAAAGCACAACTTGTGAGACATGAGCTCTGTGTCTGTTGTGTAAATAAATGATGTGACTTTCATAGCAGTGATAACACAAATWGTTTGTGTTCATATTTATCTACACAGGAGATATAATGGGGAAAAATGGCTCATTTTAAAAAACAGAAATACTTCTGTATGTCTCAAACCTTATRAAAYTTTAATTAARWACAAAAACTTACCTCCARACATTTTAGTAATGAACAGAGAATTAATTAACCTCTTCCCTCATCATGTCAAGTTTTTCAAATGTTGGACACTTACTAAAATTTGATAATGAGGACACCCCAACATTGTTTGKTTTTTTGAGTTTTTTATTTTTTGAGTTAGAATTTTGGACTGATTCGAGCTAATTTTAAGWTTACTTTATTAAGCAGTGACAGCATTTGTAATGAACACAAAGTCTTCCCAGTGCCTATCTCATGTAGCAGTTAATGGGTAATACAAAGTGGTCAAACTCTTAATTACTCTGACATCTGGGAGCCCCATTAGTGAACCTCCAGTGTTTGGTGCATTACAAACAGGACCAGAGACCAACACTGCCCCTTCTTCTGCCTCTCAGATTTCTCATCTGGGAGCCTCCTGGGGAAGGCATGGACATCAACAGCACAGAGGAAAGAATTATTGTGTCCATGGTGGGCTTGAGCTGGCCCTGTGGGAGCTAGAACCAGCTCAGGAGGCTGATCTRAAGACACCTGTATTCCTGCCTGTAGATACCTGGGTTTGTGTGTRAAGTGATAAACTGAGCCAAGGGAATCCAGCACAGATGTTAAGGTATAAGTGGTGTAAGTGGATCCTGTACAGAGCTGTGTCTCTTCTGCTCCCACTACAGCCTTTGCTGTGGCAGATGAATTTACCAAATCTGCCTGCTTGTGAGGCAAGAGGAAAATACAGGAGGTTTTCTGTGTGGTGGGGGTTTTTTTTGGTTTTTTGGGTTTTTTTTTTAGCAAGCTGAATAAGATATTGAGTTGGTCTGTGAGCCATTAGACAAGCTTTAGYTGATGTTTTTGATGTCCTGAAGTTGTAGATGTTAATGAGTTCCTATACTTTGTTTATTATTTATCTAATGTTTTTGTACTTCACAGAAGAGTATTTAAAGAATTTGCTGCAAGTGTCTTAGGTTTTATAGAGCAGTTTATGTTTTATATGAGGTGATCTTATCGGTGCAGCCAGAGGACTAGAAATGGAAATTGTTCCAAATCTGTCCTCCTTTGTGAAAAGACAAACAGCAACTACTTTMTAAACTCATATGTTATAACCATGCATGCTCTCAAGAAAAACTCTTTCCTTTCTAAATATTAATATTGCAGGACCTATATCATCTTTCTTTCTGTGTGTGTAATAATAACTCAGTGTTATGATATGTTGAATTTACTGAAGTACTTCTTRAGTGGTCAAATGCTTTTCAGTGATTCTGTAGAGATTCTAAGCAGCTTCCCAACTGAATGTTACAATTTTAAATAAATTTTTAAAAAATATTTATATGAAAGTAGTGTTACACTTGTTTGAGTTAATATGCTGAAATTATTGTAGTAAGAGCTCATTGAATTAACAGGAGAATATCAAGCTTTTCCACCCTGGTCACTAGCCCAGAACTAATTTAGGCTGGTGGTGCTGGGTAGGATCTGTGCCTCTGAAATGAACTGGTGATATGGGAATGGTTTCTACTGTTCAAGTGTGTCATAAAAGGCTACACCAATTAACACTGATGGGCTGCTGTAGTAGCAGCTGTGGCACCGAGCCTGAAAGGTGAAGAAACATAAAGTAAACATCAGTCTCTCACCCATGAAGTGGACTCTCCAGAGTGGTGTTTAACCTAATTGGTAGGAAGGCACTGAGAATGTGCTCAGGCTGCAGCAGGGCACTCTGTCTGTCATGTTAATTAAGCAGGGTCCCCAGTCTGCAGTGCTCCAGTCTCATATACCATCATTGCCTTTATATTCTGCTGCAAGTCCTGGAGAACAGGTACCAAACCAGCCGTGTGTGGCATGAGGAAGCATTTACTTWCTTCTGCCAGCAAAGCCTACAGCTCAGTCTGAAGATTGCCTAACCTGTGCTTGTACCTTGGAAGGCTGTCAGGCACAATGACACCCATCCAAACTTGGACCATTTAAGCACCTTGAAAACAGGCCAAAAGTCAACACAGTATRCCTTTTTATTTCCTTTTCCTAAATATTCAGTTACTTTATGGTTAAAGACAAAATAGTTATGAGTTTATTACTTTATGGTATGTTAATTTAGWAGATGTGCATCACTTAGAATGTGCACAGAGATTCAGGGATCATCTGCATCCACCTTCAAACTGATTATATGAAGGGAAAGTTTGCTGAGGATTTCGATGGGTTTGGGGGTTTTTTGTGTATTTTGTGGTTTTTTGTTCATTTGGGGTTTTTTGTTTCATTTTGTTAAGTTTCTTTTTTTGTGAACCATCCTGCTTGAATGAGGCTGGAACAAAACCATCCAGGCTTGTACAGAGCCTGCTGCTGGCTGCCTGTGGAGCAGAGGGAGTGAGCTCTGCCTCAACACCCTTAGAGCAGTCACTTCCAAGGGATGGGGCATGTGCATGATCCCTAGATAAAAGTGTCTTCTCAGCACCCACCATATTTTGCTGTGGTTTTATTCTGCMCTCAGGGCACACAGCTGGACCTTCAGGATTCATACATATATTTAAATAGCTACAGGATCTGCAGATGTGACAGACTGGAAGTTTCTGTGACACAAAATGAGTAGAAATGAGGTGAKGAGGGATCTGCAATTCCTATGCATACAAAAAGAGATGAATAATGGAAGGATGATTTAAAATAAAATAAAATGTTAGTTATGTATGCCTTTGCAGAAACCACAAAGATTCTGAGCTCCTGTGAAAGTGCACGGAACTGTGCCACACTGTCTTAAAATGTTCTTAACCTTTAAAAATAGCACACAAAAATCTCAGCGTTTTGTTTGGTGGGGAGTCTTGTTGGTTGGTTGGTTGGTTTGTTGGGTTCTGGGGAAGGGTTTTGTTTGTTTTGATTTATTTTTGTTTGTTTCTTTGGTTTTGTTTGTTTTGAGGATTTTTGTGAGTGGTTCCTTGCTAGATATTTCAGTCCTACTTTTCTCTTTCAGTTTTGTGTTCCAAATGAGCTCATTCCTGTTAGCCTATGGAGTTCATGTAGGACAGGCAATTGCAGTAGTGAACTGTGGAAACAACTTGCGTGGTGACTGCTTCTTCCTGGAATAGCATTTTAAAGGGCACAATGTGCTCAGCAGGCTCACTTCTTGACATATGATGTGGATAACTTTCTCAGACAYAGGTCAGGCACAAATCCTGCTATTTGACATGGCACAGCCCCCAAAYAGCATTAAAGTCATGCCTGCAAATACAATGGAGTCAATTTGCTAACTAAAATTGCTGAGGGCATCTATCAGCTAGATTGAATTAATCAGATCATTGCCAGAGTAGCAGAGAATATAATTGTTCCTTGGTGAGAGTTCTGGGCCTCCAGTTACACAACCAAAATGGCACTTTTCCACAGAGATGTCTTCAGATGGCATTTGCACGCCTACATCCCTAGCACTGCCTGGTTTCACTCATTTCTTAGCAGGGCTGTATGAATTGTGTGTCAAGCACAGATTTGGCAGTTCCAGTATGTTTTTGGGAGAGTTTATAAATACAGTGTTGTGCCTAAAATACAATGTTGTGACAGAGCTTTTCTTTTGCTAAGTAAGTTTGTTTTACCATGTTAATCATTCAATTTTACATGAAATGTTAACTGTATAATAATTCTGAGGAAGCAATCACACTACAGTGTATTTTAAATTAATCTATGCCTTAGGTTTCTAGAAATATAGTAAATAACTTGTCATTATCTTTTGTCYTTCAATATCTGTATACAATAGTAGTACTTTATAAATTTAGTTACTGGTAATAATTATATGGTTTTAGAATATCATAGTTTTACTATGTAAAACTAGATATTGGTGGTGTTAATTTTTGACAGATGAAAACATATCAGGGAAAATCAGGAAAAAAGCTGAAATCATTTGAGTTTGTTGGGGTGGTTGTTTTTTTGTTTTRTTTTGGGYTTCTTTGTTTGTTTGGGTTTTTTGGTTGTTGTGTGGGTTTTTTATTGTTTATTAATATGCCTTCTCTTGTATTCATAGGGTAGGTTAATTCTGAGCTGTCAGAGGACTGGTGAGCATTTYAGTACTACCTGTTAAAGTAAGTGTAGGATTTTCTGTAGGAAATAATATTGGCAGAAGCAACAGACTCTGAAAGAAGAAGTGAAAAAAAAAGAACTTGACCCCAAAAAAATCCATGCAGCCTGTTTGGTCTCTCTGGGAGAGTGGCTGTTTGAGGATTTGTCTCCAATAGCCTGCTTTTATCTTCCAGGGGACTGGGAGGGGGAGGAGATTGACCTGTGACAGTTGGATAAGGGAAGGTTTGCATGTGACCYATAATGCAAAGGCATGAGAGCAGCACTGAGTGGAGCAGCTTATTGCAGCAGGATCTACTCTCCATCCATGCCAAGGACAGCCTGGCTCTCTCCAAACAATTTTGCATCTCTTCATTTTACTTTTCAGTGCTCTCATATCTGGAAGACTATATTAGCTTGRACAGAGCTGCACTTGGCTGTCTCTGACCTATCTGAGAGAGGGCTGATGAAGCCATGCATGTTGAGAAAATTGGTGCAAAGCAGTGATTCTGGAGGGGCTAGTACAGCAAAGAAAATCCCACTGGATTTAACACACTCTGCAGAGCCATTTGTATGTCCATGTTACTCAGTTCATAGTGTGCTTGTGAGCTGCCTTGGTTGTGCAGGATTGTTACCCTGGGTAACTCAAGTGGTTGGGTTGTCCACAGATTCTGGAAGCAAGAAAAGCAGTGTTGCCCTTGAGTTAATGAACTGTGCTGGCTCGTSTATGAATTTTTTTCAAGCAATTTCAGATACAGTGGAAGTTAATGGGTATGTTGTCTCCTGTTATCCCTGGATAAGTGGAGAATGAATCAATGCTGTTGGGTTTTCTATTTGTTTTTCAAATAAGATAGATGGGCATATTAAAAGTCTCACCTTACTTAKGTTTTATCATGTGCAGGATTGCCCTGGGCAGTAGCTTCTCTTGTATCATTATCTCAGTCCACTGAAGTGTTCAGCTGTGACTTTCTTKTAGCMTGAATGAGGRTTGACATCCATTCAGTTTATGAACTGCCATTGCCTAGAGACAAGATCTAGTGTTGTCTAGAGATCAAAGCCTTGATTAATGACAGTCACTGACACCATCTCTTGTTAAGATTTCTTCTTGTCTACATGGTTGATCCAGACCAGCGGGTTTAGGATCTTTCCAGTTAACTTGTGTGATCCTGCATCTGTGTCACCCCTGGGCTGGGGAGAGAGCTGAACTGATTCCTGAGCAATACTGAGTTTGTGGCTCCTTTTGACTGTCACCTGGGACTTCCCCTACAATGTAAGTGTCACTCATTCAGGCTCTATCCTCTCCCTGGCACCAGGATGCTTTGAAGTCAAGCCCCATTGCCCTTCAGATGAATTGGTGTCCATGTGTAGAATTCATTGAGAGATTCTGATTAGCTCCTTTGAAGTATTTTATACATAAAATAAAGGGCTTCCCATTTATATAATTAAAGTGCAAGGAGTAAAAATYATTGCAGCAACATTGAGGGCTTCCCATTGATGCAAAGTTAATGGATTAAGAATGACTGTAGTGCTATTGCCTGGATGTTCCCTATGCCAGGACTCAGTGAGTGCAACACCAGTATTATGACATCTATTACCACAAAACGTTTGTTTAGAATTGAATACTATTCCTAAATAAGGAGAGTTGCTTATTACTTATTTAAGGATAGAAGAGYTGTGTGTGATCTTTTCTGTTCTTACCTTGTTTTCTACATGGTTACAAAAGGTAAATACAAGGATACCGTCACTTCTACAGTGTAATGAAAGCTTATTTTAGCCTTCCTGAGCTTAGGAGTATTGCTTGTAATGTTAGTAAGTGTGGTTGAGGTGTCATAAGGAATATGGAAGAAAATCCCCAGTTTTTGAGACAGACATACACAAAACTAACAACAGGAGAAGCAAAGAARAAAGGTGGAAGAGATGAATGGGAAACTGAGTAGACTCCAGGGGGCCAGAATGCCTCAGATAAACTGAAGCTACATAACCTAGAACAGGTTTATATATATGCCTTACATWTTTTGGTATTCTTAACCAAATAAGAGCATAACTGGGTTTTCTTTTTCTGTATGTAAATACACAATATAATGCTTAAAAAGTYCTATTTGTAAGGTCAAAATTATAAAGACAGTTCCTTAATTAAATATGAAGATTGTAGCAGAGTTTACATGAATCCATGATGTATCTGAAGGTGCTGAGGTGTTGGCCAGTTGTAAGGCCTCTCTCTGTCTCTTTGAAAGGTAGGGAGATTCCTGGGGAGTGGAAATAAACACACACCCATCTTCAGAAGAGAGGATCTAGAGCAGTCAGGCTCACCYCAGTGGGAGCAGAAGGCTCATGAAGGCCCACCAATGGTAAGGCATGACTGGGTACACCCAGCATGGGGCTACCAAGGGCAAACAGAGTCTGAGAAACTCAATGTATCCTCTGGCTGGTGACTGGATCACTGAATGAATGGACAGCAGTGGATATTTTGGAGTGACTTCCAGAGGCTATTCCTAATCTAAATTAAGTTAGAGAAGACTCTTTAGAGATAGGTGAGGGTGTTTTTTGAGAATGAAATGCTAAGCTATAATCAGGAGTCGAACTGACCAGCTCATTCAAGGCAGTGGGAGCTGTGCAAATGGGATATATGCAGTGTTTAAGTGTTGGCCGGTGAGTCCCCTGACATTTCTTACATATTAATTTAGGCTGAGTCTGACATGTACAATATATAATTTGAACACTAAATCTTTGAAGTTCTTCCTRTCTAATCAGATAAGAATCAGAAATACATATGGAAGAGAATATTTTGGTCTATTTATAATGCAGGTAGTCTAGACARCTGGTGTTTTAAAAGGAGTATTTTCCTGCCTTTTTTTTTTTTCTTAACAGAAGAAAAACTTTCCCACTATAAACAAGGGAAACAGGATAATACCTGTGTRTTCCATGCAACTGATACCACAATGTCTGTAAATGCTATTGGAGTGTAAGTGGGAAACAGGTTTTGCCATTCAACATAGGGCTAAATATGAGTGTAGACTGCTAACTGAGTGCACATACAGGGTATGCAGTCTTGTTCAGAGGAAAAAAAAAGCAGATTGTATTTTTTTTAGAGACTTTGAAATTTTAAAATATGCCTGAAATGCTCTRTTACTTTCTGGGGTCAACTTTGCCATTATTCAGGTGAGAGATGCAAGCACTATACATTTTCAGAGCCTTCAGACCAGATTTAGGGGGATTTTAGGCACACAGACACCGTGTTAGGCCTCTGTTCTCTTCAAAGCTTCAGGTTGAAATCCTGAACCCAGTAAAATAGATAGAAAATTTTGTTGATTTCAGGAAAATASGATTTCCACTTTAGAGTTTAATCTTGTGCCTATCAAAGTGAATGAATAATGCCATTGATTAGGGTGAGATCAAGAGTGAGTCACAAACCCTCTGTAGTCACTAATAGTAAAATATAGATTATATCCTTTTAGGACCTTCTAGGATCTTTTTCATGTGAACTTCAAAGAAGTAATGATAAATGTCTAGATAAATAACCTTGGTAACATCTGAAGAGAACAGTTTTCTGCCGTCATGAAAATCTATGGCAGATAAAACAGATTTATTACTAAGCATAATGTATATTTTGGGGGGCTGTTTGTTGGATTCTTTAGTTGTTGTGGTTTTTTTTTTTTCTTTATTCTTTTTTTTTTTTTAATGAAGCAGCAGATGTTTACTAAAGACTAATTAGAAGAAATTYGTCAGCATTTGTGGATTTGTTCCTTTCATGATTCAGGAGATAAGCCTACTTTGTTCTTTCTCTTTTCCTCTCCCTCTTTAATGAAGTGTTTCTTAATAACTACTGATTGAAATCTTCTGCACCCCTATTTGATCACAGTCAATTTGGGACAGAGAGCCYTTCTTAATGACTCTGTTTCTGTCACGATGCATCTTGCAAACAGGTTGGCCAAAAGTGTGAGCGAGACCCAAAGTGTATATTTGCACATGGATGCATCCACGTGTGCCAGGTCAGACTGGGATGAAGGGCAGTGCCTCACACCCTGGGGGCTCTTAATGCTGAGGTCTTCTACAGTGCTGTGTCTTCAGGGGTCTGAAAGTCCCTGCTCCAGAAGCCAAGACTCTGATGACCTGGTGCCTTTTCCTATGGTGCAGAAAGGTCTTTATATGACCATAACAGTCATAGTCAGTGGAATTAACTCACTGCATTTGCTATGATGCTGGAAAAATGCATTTCTGCAAGGAGAAATGAACATAGAATTTGCAGGAAAAACAAAAGAGAAGGACTGGGTCTTGTTTACTTGGGCAATATGTCTGGGTTTGCTTACAGCTACTGAGACTGACCCTCAGGTGGTCAAAGAAAAATAACATATTTCTTATGGAAAAAAGATCTCTAGCCTTGATTTCATGAGCTGYACTAGTACTTGGATTTGGAATGGTAACTTGTTATAGGTCTTAAATTTTATTACTCCTGATTTTCATCCTGATTGTCTGAGAGAAATTTAGTTCAATTAAGCAACCAAGCTTTCAGTGWGTTCATTATACTCAGATGCTGATCACCTTGAAATTTTAATACAACCAGCAGAGAGCACATACCTGTGACAACCCATTTATAGGAATGCACAAGAAGTTTTCCTCCATATTCTATATTCTGTGCTGGAAGACCTGATGCCCTGTCAGTGCAGGGAGAATGCAGGGATTTACCCRCCGAGGTCACTGGATGAAAGGTGAGAGGCCTTTCACTTTGCACTTCAAGCCAAACCTGTTCCCCTGAAACAACAGCAAAGGAGCTGAGTATCTGATGTGGGACTGCCCCTGCTGCCTCCCAGATGGTGGGAGCAGCTTCTTGGCTAGGAAGTGCTTCTGTTGATTATTTTCCATCAATCAGGTCTCTGATAAAAAAAAAAAAAAAGTCAGAAAATAGGGGAAAATGCTTCTTTTTAATAACTGAATTTTGTTTTCCTGATGGTTTAGTRCTGTTAGAGAGCTAGCTTAATGCAGATTTCAGTATTTTCATTGGCTGCAGCAACAACATAAAACTATTTTTCTTCCTGTACAATGCAAGTCTGATTTTCAGGGTAAATTAAACTGGTTTGCATTAAGTTGGAAGTTTTATTAATAGTGAGCAAGTTATTGTGTAGTACTGATCTTGTCTGCTTCCTCAGACTAGATACTTCTACAGGAAGTCATCTGTAGATATAGCTGGCAATCAGGCAGAGTCCCAGCGGGTAGCATATGTATCTTCTCAATTTCTCAAAAAATGTAGACATATTGCAAAAGACTATCCCAAAATTTCTTTAAAACTTCTTCTGCCTTACTGCTACCTTTAGTTGTTGGGCAGATTGCTTTTCTGATTTTTTTCAGATTKTTTTCATTGCCCATGTAGATGACACCAGCTATTTTTACAGTGAGTTTTTACATTATGGTTTTGCATTTGTTACTAACTGATGTTCACCTAATTCAGATTAGGCTATTTTAATTTCTCACTTGTCCTAAATTGTTGTAACAGCAGTAGTACTGACATGCACTGTGGTTAAACCCTGAAGGCACATGAATGCTGAATATGATTTTCCTTTCACATTTCCAGGGTTTGAACTCTCCCTCATAGAATGTTTCTTTCTCTTATGTCATGCCAGGTTATTCCTGATGTTGCTTCCTGACTTAAAATCACTTGTCTGTGATTTTAAGTCTACTGCTATGCTGTACTTCATCATAGACATTATTTTAGGAGAATCAAATTGCTCCATATGAGTAATTTWGAATTTTTTGGAGAGACATATGTTTATGTGTATGCATTTTATGTATTTTAAAGTCTTCAAAATTCATGCAGAAAAACAGTATTTTGTGAAAGGAACAGAGAATTAGTCATCAGAAGAAGTTACCACATTTTTCACTCTGGAAATAAACAGATACATGAAGGCAAAACAACTTAGCAGAAAAAAAAGATGTGGATCATCATATGAAGTGCCTTCAGGTAACATAGGTTCTGATCAAAAAGGAATGAACGCTTAAGGATTCAATTAGATTCTTTGCAAAGAGACATCAACAAATCAGAGGGCTGGGCATTTACCAACTATTTGAAGTTCAGTGAGGGAGAGTGCCAGATTCTGCACCTTGGATGATGCAACCCTGGATGTACAGACAGACAGAATGAGATGCTGGAAGGCAGTGCCATGGAAAGAGACCTGGGGTCTGTCTTGATTTGAAAGACAGGTATCTGCCAGAGAAGAGCCAGAGCCTCCCTTGCAAAGGAGAATGTAAACCCTCTCCCTCCGAATTATCATAAATTTGAAATTAAGGGGCTTTCAGGCAAAGGTACAGGAATAGGAATAACAGTTCCTATTCTTTACTAGGAATATTAAAAAAAAAAAATGGAGAAGTACAGTTAAAAAACAAACAAACAAACAAAAAAAAAAAAACCAAAAGAACCCCCCCCAAAAAAGCCAAAAAAAACCAAACCACTGATGGAGTTAGAATACACCTTGTTGGTCAGGGTGTTGGTAGCAGTCCAATTAAGTCCTCCTAGAGTGACAAATGTGGTTCTGTTGGAGAGTTGATCCTGTAGAGGGGTGTAGTTCCCTTCTGAATGTCCGGTGGTGATAAGATGGGTCAGGTCTTCCTCCGAGAACCCTGTGGAAACAGGCTGTCCTGGTGCTCTGATTCTCAGGTTTTACCCAGGTGGGAATGCTTGGCTCCTCCCGCTCGGTGGAGCATCTCACACTGGGATGATGCCATTCAATCAGTCATACAGTGAGCCTCAATGGCCCATTAACAGCAGATATCCCCCGAAGGGAGGAGGGGTTGTGATGGAGATAAAGAACACTGTCCCACCTGGGTTTAACAGCTGGCCCATTAACAGAAGGCACCTGCCCCCTCCCTCCGGAATTTAGAAGATATAAAGAAAAACAGCTCCCCAACCAGTTTCAGCAGATAGCAAATAGAATACATACTTTTRGTTACATCTTGCATTGCAACCCAAGACAGGGTCCTGGTCAACAGAAAGTTGAACATGAGCCAGCAGTGCCCTGGCAGCCAGGAGGGCCAACCCTGTCCTGGGGTGCATCAGACCCAGCATCACCATCTGGGCAAGGGAGGGGATTGTCCTGCTCTGCTCTTCACTGGGGTGGCCTCACCTCCAGTGCTGGGGGCAGTTTTGGGTGCCACAATATGAACAATTACAGAGTGTCCAAAGGAGGGCAACAAAGATGGTGAAGGGCCTTGAGGTGAAGCTGTATGAGGAGCAGAAGGGCCTTGAGGTGAAGCAGATGAGGTCACTTGGTCTGTTCAGGCTGGAGGAGACTGAGGAGAGACCTCATCACAGTCTACAACTTACTCATGAAGGGAAGAGGAGGAGCAKGTACCAATACTTCACTCTCATGACTAGTGACAAGGACTCATGGAAATGGCATGGAGCTGAGCCAGGGGAGGTTGAGGTTGGATATCAGGAAAAGATTYGCCACTCAGAGGGTGGCTGGGCACTGCAACAGCTTCCCAGACAAGTGGCCACAGCACCAAGCCTGACAGAGTTCAAGAAGTGTTGGGACAGTGCAAAGACCATGTGCTTGCATATGGTGTGACTCTTGGGGCTGGCCTGTTCAGAACTAGGAGTTGGACTGGATGATCCTTGTGAGTCCCTTCCAGCTCATRATATTCTGATTCTATGATTTCATTATCATATATAATTCTTCAAAATTTCTGTATGACTACATCTTTTCCARCTTCTACTCTGCTTCTGGTATTAGGTGTTAAATCCTAGTTAGGAATGAGAGTGCTCTGGTCTGCTTGCCTCCAGAAGGCAAAGTAAGTCAATGGAGAATCATGGCACATGCGTATGGCAAAAATTAATTCAGATCAGCTGTGCAAGAATCTGAGCATAATTCAATCCAAATTTGGTCAGTATACAAGAAAGTCACTCTGCAAGTAATATTCACACACACCTGTGTTTTAGTGAGCAAGGCAGAACTAGAGCGTTCATGCTGTGTCCCATTCCTCCCCTCATCCTCCCTGAGGGCTTCTTCATGTCCCTCCAGTGTGTATCCCAGAGCCCTGAGCTGGTGGATGGTCCCTTCCTTGTGTCCAGCAGAAGGAAGGGCTGGCTGGAGGGTGGCTCATCAGGAGGTGCCTTCAGTGTCAGCTCTTCATGCCTTSCCTGCAGGTGCTGGGCCACCGCTGGCAGCGCAGCTGTGGTTAAAAGGAAACTGCTGCACTGAAAATGCTCATGGCTCACAGATGTGATATGCTACATCATGCTGGACTCAGAGGAATTACCTTCTTGTTTTTAAAGGAAAAAAGAAACAGGRCAACACAATATTTTGTGGTAGTTTTACACTGAAGGCTATAAAGATTTTTTTTTTAAGATAATTTGATTTAACTTAAAAGGGAGAACTGTGTGAGAAACTTTGGAGATTTGTATGTCATTTATCATTCATTGTCAGTGGGCAGGAGAGCTGCACATTTCTTTTCTGTACAATTGCAAGGTAGTCTTTAAAATTGGCTGTCTTTAAAATCAAGAGCCTTTTTGGCTGACAGAAAATAATGTTACATGTCTCATTAAAAAGCTGAACTGTGTTTTATGGCTCTTTTTAAATATTACGGTCAATTTTAGTGTTYTACAAAATGTGCCTGAAGATACTTTATCTTTAAAAAATTGAGAAATCATTCAATATGGGCTTGCAAAAGCAGATTGCAGCTTGGCCTGCTGAAGAATCAGCTGATAACAAATTTAATGGTCTGTTAATAAACATCAAGCAACACTGTGATGGATTTATTATTGCAGAGTTTTTTGATTGCTAAAGAAAACAGGACACCAGTTTAATACTGATAACTCAATTCTCATTTTCTTTTATTTTTCATCTGGCTCAGCATTTGTTGCATTTAAAAGATACAAAATTATTTCTTCACCAATAACTGCATATATGTAGAARAAAATTTATTTTTACATTGGTTCTCATGGAAAGGAATACTAACTTTGCTGTTAAGTGAAATTGCTTATGAATTCCAAAACTTATTCCTTCATGTTATTWTAAAAATGGATATGAAAGCTCTAATTCCTAGAAATAGAAACCCCCAGTAATTTAAGTTTCTCATGTCAAAAAAAAAAGCTTTTTTATTTTTCTTTGAAATACACAGTTAAGTAAATGTCTCATTAACTTCAACAGGGATAATAAAAAGTCAATAAAAAGTCAGCTCCATTATTCTAGTTGCAGATCTGTGTATGTGCATTCAGAACCTTACGTAAAAATGTTCTGGTGAATTTATTTGGGTCGCATGATTAAATAAAAGGTTGAACTTTGACCTTGCTGTGAAAATGAAAATCTATTTTTTGAGTTCTCAGAAGCTTGTCAAAACTGTGGAGAAGGAATCATGGTTGATTAATGAACTTGTATTAGATTCACTTACGTGTCTGATGCAGGAAGGTGTGGGCAGGACATGTATTGCCTGTGGCTAAAGCAACCAGAGCTATTGCATGACGCTKGTGGAAATTACTCATCTGTAAGGAGAGGGAATGAATGTAGCACATTCTTTCTGTGTGCATAATTTGCCATCTTTCCTCATTCATGGCATTGTGAAGGTGCTTTAGCTTCAGCTTCAGCCCATGGCCCACATGCTTGGAGTTGACTGCAGACTCATATTCTGGGATATTAAAACTCCATAGACTATAGAAACTTTTCTGAAACATGAACTCCAACAAAGGATATTGTGTTTTTTGTAAATTTACTTTCCTTGAAGAGGTTTACTTTTATGGTTTTGGTTCCATAGGYCCCTATATTTGGGGAGAACAGGCTCCTTTGCACAGAGCATGCAAACAGGAAATACATGTTTGTAATGGAYTTARTTTCTTAGTTTTCCAAACTTCTTGTTGTTACTTCCTATATGTATTAGACATGAAAGCCAGATGACAGGAATGAAATTAAGGATATCAAAACATGTATAAATAGAGTATGTACCTGCAGAAGAACTCAATTTAAATGTGCTAGATTGATTACATCTGAGATAATTATCAAACAGTACTTTCAAGCCCCAAAGCAYATGATRTTTGCTGGAACACAGAGCAGAGTTGCAAAGCAAGACTATTTCCTCCTTTTTTTCATATTTATGTTTTAATTGACTTTGCTGGATATACCCTGCCTTTTTAGATTATGCTTTGTCTGAGATCAACCGTATCTACATACATTCATGTGCCACAATTTAGTATGAACTTTGGAAATACACATCAAAAAACCCAAAGTTCTTAYAAATCTCTCATTCAACCAGTCTCTTGTTCAGGCCATGTGTTCTGAAGACCTTTTAGAKGTTTCTGTTCAAGTACCTTGAGCCCACTTGGCAAGTGTTGCAGTAAAGGAAACATTTTCTTGTTTTCAAGCCCACTTTATATGTGTTTCCCTGTTTTGTATGTGATTCATCACAAATATCAAGATCAGCCTCTTGTCCTCTACAAAACGCCCACCTTTCCCCCAAAGAAACTGTATGCTCCTGGCAGCAATGTTTGCTCCTGTGAGCAGCAATGAAGCCATCCAAAGAAAACCACACTCTGTATTTTTCCATCAGCCTCCAAACAAAGATTGAAGGGAGGGGACAGAAAGCAATAAGRGGAGCCCTCTAATGGACCTGTCAGAGGCCCCTGGCCGCACCTTGCCAAGTGTGTATGTCCAGTGCACAGCCTGTCCCAGCTCTAACGCAGGCTCTGCTAGGGCTGGCTTTTGAGACAGTCCAGTGCTAGCTGAGGAAACTTCCATTTGTGCAGCACACAGTGAAAAGCTACCTGAGCCAAAACTGACTCAAGGTAAAAAGTTTAGGCCATTTATTTTTTTTCCCAAGAACCCTCCTCCACATGAAGGTTTGTGAGCCCTGAGGGAGCACAGGTTTGTGGGTCACTACATGGCAGTGAGCTAAGGCACTCCCATGCCARTATTTTACCCCAAGGTGCCAGTGGGT
>CADDXX010000704.1:226249-248124 GCA_902810485.1 Alauda arvensis
TTATGCATCATGTGAATGCCCAGGATCTGGGCATGTGGGTGAGGATTTAAACATGAAAGTGGTCAAAGTTCCCAGAATGGGAAAGCTGGGTTTAACTTGGAGACAAAAAAATAGCAAAAAACAGTTTACAAACTAGACAACATGCGGACAGATACTCATAAATAACATAATGTCATTTGAGGTACTTTTTTTGATGTAGTTGGTTTTGTTTYGGCTTCTTTGCCTGAAGAGTACTGGAGAAACAGAAAGGATCAGAGCATTAGCTACTGTGCTTTAGCTGTTCCAGATGGTGGCTGGCATTTTAGGGACATTCTCAACTGGCATACTTCAGACTAACAATGTGGTTACTGTGGACTGGGGCTYTGATGAACCAGCCCTAGAACAGCAGAGATTCAAGTGACTGTAGATGTGATTTAGAGTTGAACCCTATTTTTGCAKTGTCTAACAACACTTAATTTCTATAAAAGTAATTATGGTAACTATAGGTTGCTTTGGAACTACACCAAACTGTTTTGGGAACAATTCAGGCATTTCAGAGCTTTATATAGAAATTTTGTCTGTTTTATAAACCTGTGTGGCTATGAATTAAAAAAAAATAAAGAAACAGTGAGAAGTAGAAATAATTATTTCCAGAATGCCATATATTACAAAARATTAGCAAAACAGTTTAGCTCTCAAAATATTCTATTACTATAATTTGAAACAATCTGCTATAGGGGAAAAAAGATTAAAATATGGATGTATATGAATGTATAATGTCAACATAAATTATTGTAATTTCAGTTATAAGTGATACCTGAAATGTAAAAGAAGATCTTAACAAAATATGGAAGCATTATTTTAGTTATTTTATTGCAAGCAACAAAGCAAGTAACATTTCTCCCAAATTTTTTTCCTCCTTTGCCACAAGGAAATGTTTATTTTGTTCCCTAAACAAATGTATGTACTTCATATGTTTCATTATTTAGTTCCATTCCAGTATGTGCAAATTGGCTTTAAAATTATTGTGATGTCTGTATGCTTTGCATTTACTGGACATTTGCAGTCTAGGCTAGCCTGTGACAGATTACAAAACCATAGAATATTTTGGGGTGGAGGGGACCTCTAAAGGTCTAAGCCCCTTCATCTTGGGCAGCAGGTGAAGTGTGAGCTTGGTGCTATTAGAAAGAGCTGTTAGCAATGACAGATTTATCAAATGTGAAACCTTAGCTATATGGAAGTATTAGCTTGAAACTCTTTTCCTCAATAAAACAGCAAGAGCAAGGAAAAGAATTATGTATTTTCAGACAGGTCCAATGTTCTAATGTAAAGTTTCAAATAGAATTGTCTYTTCCTTATTCCATTCCATGTCAAGGTRGTACATYTTCAGGAAGGATTATTCAATTTACCTTCAAAGGATTAAAATATATCTTAAGGTTTATTGAAATACCTTTTTTWAAGAAAAACTTTCACAATCTACTGAATCACCAAGAACGAGGATGTCAGTTTTGTAAATATGAATTAAGTATTGCATTGCTACTGGAATCTTCACAAGTAGTTGTAAACCTGTTACCTCCCTATAAAATGTAGTTTTATCTTAGTACATGAGTAGAAAAGTTGTATTTGTGGCTTTGAATCCCTCACTTCTACAAAGATTTATTACAAGKCACTATTCTTATGGTTTGCATTTTRCAGCCCTAGGACATTTGGATTTCATCAGAATGTCAACAGTGCCACATTCTGCCACAGAAGGAAGACTGGAATTGAGCTTTAATGTTGCAGGCTTGGCTAGTTAATGAAATAGATGCATTTACTGGAACACTTGAGATTCTCTTGAAAGGAAGCCCAGATCTTAAATTTCCAAGACAAGTTGTAATATTTCCATCCAGAAGACCAAACCTACCATCTGTGAAGCTGAAATGCAGATTTGCAATACACAGACSTAGATCATGTACAAAATCTGCATATTGGCAAAAGTCTGATGAGGGAAATCTGGGGTTGAGTCTGATAGCAAACTYGTGCTTACCTTAGTGCTGAGGGATTCTCATGCAGTTCCTCCACTGCTGGCAGCTTTTGGCTTGGATTTTCAAATGGCTCCAACATCTGGCTCCCTTGTGAATTTAAAATGTGCTTTGCTTAAAYTAACTTTGTCTTGATGGGCATTCCTTCTAGTATTAATATTGTGCCCACAAAAGGTTTTTAATCAAAACTTACAGCTTGCATCGAGAGTACTCAGAAGTTACCACCAGCACAGAGTTACCCAAGCTGCTTTTACTGCTTGAGTGTAGGTTCTGTTGCTCTGCATCATTTTTTGTAGGAAAACAATTCAGATATCTTTAGATTACCTGTATTAAAAAGGAGAAGCAATTTAAAATTAATGCAGTCTTCTCCTTCAACACAAACTCAAATTCAGGAGTTGAAAAGGGTTATCAAAAAGGGTTTTTTTGCTCTTTTTTAAGATCATAATTGATAGAGAGGGACCTCAGCTCCTAGTTTTAAATGTGCCTTCCTTTCATAGTTCTGCATATCCTTCATCCTTTATTGATATGACATAAATACAATTTTAAGGAAGAAAAATTGTCATAGAGAAAGCAACTGCATTCTCATATGCCTCCTCTGTAGGCAAATAGGTGCAGTGCAAAAATTTAAGAGAAATACCATCAGAAGTGCCACCTGCAAATTCAAACTGCATTGAAGAGTCTCTCTAGAAGGTAAAAGGGACTGGAGGAGAGCAGGGAGAAATCACTACTGTCAAAAGCCTTTCTGAAAGTTTAAGTCTTTACTTACTGGCAAAATTTTTGGAAGAACATAGCAGATACAGCTTGTGATGGCAGTTTCTTTATGCAGGATGGTAATTGTCAGGAGATGCAACTTGGAAGACTCTGAAGWTCTCAGTGCTCTGTCTTTCCTGGAGGATCCTGGTAAACCAAGAATTTCTACAGGAACAAAGTAAAACCAGAATTTTTAGGGTTCAGACTGGTGCATCCAAGTTGAGTCAGAGATGATCTTCAGCTCCTGCCTGTAAGTTTGGCAGGAATATTTATCTGCACCCTTTACTAAGGAAATTACAGAGCACTCTTTCAGAAGCATAGAAAATGAGAACATCATGTTTTAGAACACACTTACACTTGGATAAGTGATTGCTACCTTAAAGCCAAGTGGAGAGCAAACATATAAGTTCTGTTTTAAAATGTGTGGTGRGTTGGGGGTATTTTGGTGTGTGCACAATGCCCTTGTATACAAACAGCCTTTATTTTCTATCCTCATTCCTGGCATCATGGAAATGTTGTGGGATGAGTCACACAACTGGAATGCTTCAAAAGATGACTGTAAGTTCCTCAGAAGGGATAGGCAAGGAAGGGGAGGTGCTGGGGTAGCCCTCTGTGTTTTGATTGTCTACAGTTTGGTGAGGACAGGGTTGAGTGTCTCTGGGTCAGAATCAGGGGGAAGGCCAGCAAGGCACTTATCATGGTGGAGTCTGCTTTAGACCTCCCAACCAGGATAAAGAGCCAAAGAAAAGATTCTATAAACAGTCTCAYAYTCACTTTCYCCTGTTGTCATGGGGGACTTCARCTTACMYCTGCTGRAAACACAACACAGCAGAGAGGATAAAAACTGGAGGTAAAGAGTTC
The DNA here is from genome assembly GCA_902810485.1 of Alauda arvensis. NCBI lineage: Eukaryota > Metazoa > Chordata > Aves > Passeriformes > Alaudidae > Alauda > Alauda arvensis. The sequence continues at coordinate 229,861 of CADDXX010000704.1, forward strand.
AGAGCCTTCTGATGAACRGAGTGGCTGAGGGAGCTSGGGTTGTTTAGCCTGGAGGAAAGAAGRCTCAGGGGAGACCTTATTGCTCTCTACAACTATCTGAAAGGAGGTTGTGGCCTCAAGTTGCACCATGGGAGGTTTAAAATGGATATTTGAAAAAATTTCTTCACTGAAAGGTTGTCAAGCATTGCATCAGGATATGCAGGAAAGTTTTGGAGTCACTGTCCTTGGAGGTATTTAAGAGACCTGTAGCTGTGCCACSTGGGGACATGGTTTAGTGGTGGATTTGGTTAACAGCTGGACTTGATGATMTTAAAGGTCTATTTCAGCCTAAACCATACTGTGATCTTGTAATTCTATGATTTTGGGACAGACAGCTCATACAGRCCTTCTTAAAGCCACAGACTGACAATCTCCATGCAGTAGCTTAGAGTTCTAGGCTTTTCTAAGAAATTACTTAAGATTTCATGCTACTAACTAAAAGAAGCTTGTTGCTGTGCTTGTGATCCCCACCCTYCTCAGCTGGATGGGGACATCATCTGTGCCCCAGCTGGGACTTGATGTGACAGAGACTTCTCTAAACACACCTCCACATGGTTATTGGSCACTGTTTTCCCCAGGCCTTACATTCTGGAGGCTCTTCCTTTTGCCAGTCCTTTTCTGAGGGGATGAAAGAACATGTCTTCTGATGGTTATAATACATGGTCAGCATTTTTAAAGAACATTTTTCAACTTTTTATGCAACAAATAAATGAACATCTTGTTCATTAAAAAAAATCCTCTAGAAGGTCAGTTACAAAACGGGAGCTGTGTGTATAAACTCCTTGAAAATACAAAATTCGGGGCTTCTTCATTTTGAGCTTAGAGCAAGTTCTATCTCCTGTGTGGCTCCAAGGGAAGATTCCCATAGATAGAAATTACTCAGCGGAAAAATACCCAGAACACAGAATCCTTTGCAAATCTCCCATTCTTCTTTCATGGGAAYGATCATATATGTTTTTGGATACTGGAGAAATTTATCTAAGCATTTTTTTACACATTTTTTCCAATCCTGTCCCATCCTCCAGAGCTGTACTGCTTGTAGGTTGAAGAGTTCCCCAAGAAAAGGCAGTTTWAGTTTGATGTCAAAGATAGACTAAAACTTGAGGATGAGCTTTAACTAAATATAAATGAATCTTCACATTGTGAGAACACTGAGAGCCTGAGCCATGGAATGAYCTGCAGCTTTACATTGCTCAGTTACATTACTTACAAAGTTCTGTACCAGRGCATTTGTAAATTCCTTTTCAGGTTGTGCCATTGCTGTTGCCACATGTGGCATCAGTTTCTCTTAATCCATGTCAATGGAGGCTGTGAGTCCCTCCACAGAGGTCAGTGAGTTTGTCACAGTGCCACCACAGAAGTTCCCAAAAAGGAATGGGGAACATTGARAAGTTTGTGCTTCCTCAGCAGGAAAATTATGATTTTGTGCCAGGGGCCAGATCAGGGGCTACCTAAGCATTTCTTGGGTTGGGAGCCTGGGGGAAAAGAAGTRAAAAAATCAGCATAGTTTCTGAGTCCTGCTGAGTCTTCACTTGCTGTTAACAAGTCCTGGTGGGAGGTGGGAGGAGGCAATCCCCCACCACATTGTTTCCTGCATGGAAATTGGAGCTGTGTCTTCCAGCAGAGTTTCAAAGAAAAGTAGTAGAAAGAATTGCTGTCATCAGAGTGACATAATTTTTGCTTCAAAACATTTTTGAAATCTAAAATCTTGTCTCTAACTTGGGGTGCTGCAAAATCTGCTGTCTCATCACTGCTAAGGTTTTTCCCTTGTGCCTTCATAATTTTTGTTTTCTTGTCATTCTCTCATTCTCATTCCAGTAGGCACTTACTGTACCACAGCAGTGTCCAGAAGAGCTGTCCATACAATGTGAGCAAAAACCTACTGCAAGGAATAGGTAGCTTTAGAAGTAAATAAGAAAATAGAGAGGGGAATGTAAAGTATTTTCTAGGTATTTAGATGATGCAGAATCCATGCATGTGGTCACAGAGGAGGAGTGAAAGGTTGTACTTAATGCTTCAGTAARGTGTGAAAACTCACACTTCTTAGGCTTCCCAGAGAAGTGATGTTATTCATGAGGAGATGCTGACCTGCTTGTTACCTTCTGCATGCTGTTTCCTGGAGGTCACCTTCTCCTGATCAGGGATTCCATAAAAACAGAAGTAGGGGAGAAGATGAAGTGCCTCCTGTGAGTCCTTCACTTGCTCCAAGAAAAAGCTTTWAAGACAGCAGTAAAAATTGCATGAATATGCTTTTTTTCTTCTCTTCCAGTAACTGTGCTCATGCCTCCACTACTCCTGACAGTTTGAAATGTGAGGTATCATGAAATTGTTTGTATGAAGAGGGAACTCMAATGATGGAAGCATAGACTGCTAGACAAAGTGGTCCTTTTACTGGTTCTACCTTTTTTCCCCTTAAAACTCTATCTCTGGTATCTGTGATTTCAATGCTGTGTGGATTTTCAGATACTGAATTTCCATGTCTCAAAGACTTGTTATAGTCTCCTTCTTTTTGCCTGCTCACTGCAAGGGTTTCTTCCTTATGTATAAATGGAAATTTGTGACTGTGGGTTAGAATCCATCATGGAAAGAAATGCTCTGGAAATGAAGTAGCAAACTGTACTTTTTGTGCCTTTTAAGTACACAGTTTCTTATGTGTCAGAGAAGAGGAACCAGTGAGTAAACAAAAAGGAAGAAACAAAATAGTAAGACCTCCTGCACTCCAGACTATGACAAATATGACTGTGAAGCCAAAGGCCATTGTGTGGCCTGAATACTTGCCAAAACAATCAGTCACTTGCATGGCCTCATCCTGGTATTATTGGCTTGCAGAATCCCTGTTAATAAAGGGGTTTGCATAGGAACCAATAGCAAAGTGCATTTCTGAACAGATATCTATTGGAACATTCCTTTAAACAAAGTTTGACAAAATSTACTATATTTAGACTTGTACTTTTCCACTGTCAAGATGTTACATCTCAAAACTCRGCAGAATGTCCTCAGGGAGACACACATTTCTGTATTCTGTGAGGAGGCAAGRAAAGGTGTGGCTGGCATGAACAAATCTTGGTCAAATGCTTTCTTTAATTCTTCTRYTGCATGCTGGSTTAGCTCTGCAAACAAGCAWGAAGTAGAGAATGTTTCCCTTTCATTTTTCTCTTGATTAACCCTCTGCTGCCCAGGATACTAGCCAGCTTATTAACATTTGGAAATAAGATTTTGGAGTGGAATAAGAGAAGAAAAATTCAGGACTTGCAGTAGCATCACAAAAGTTCTGCTGTAAAATCTCACTGAGCCCTATTCAGTGCTTTCCACCTCCGTGCTCTTCAACCAAACCTCCCCTTGACCCAGAAACAGAGCTGAGTTAAGAGTATGACCCAAGTAGCCAGAAGAAATTGGCTCAGAGCATCTTTTATATTTTTGACCATGCCCCTTCACTAGATTCATATGCCTTGGAGTCAAGCTGTTATACCAGTGCCATCAAATACTTCTGTACTGAAGTGATATCGCTGCATGAGACTGCCTTGAGGAGAAATTTCCAGGATATGATTTATAAAGCTAACACCAGAGATTGTACCTTYTTAGAGGTCAGTAATGCAAGATTCGTTCCTGTACATTTAAGGAATTCATTCAGGGTATGTGACTCATGGTACTGTGTCCTTTCTTTGGAAAATCATGTAATGATACTTTGCCCTTTCTGCAGGAAATYGTATCAGATGTGGTAAATAACTGCTTTCTTCACTTGTAAATTTTGTTCTATGGGTTGTAGTGGAAGATATAGCCTTACATGTTCACACCCTTTGTCAAACCTTCTTAACAGTGAAATAAAAGACCACAGAACATCACTTCTTGTAAGTGGAGCAGTTCTTAGCTTCTTCTCCCCCAGTACCACGCTGAAAGATCCAGTACACAGCCCTTGATAGTAAAAGGAATCAAGTGAGACCAAGTGTTTAAGAAAGAAGCCTCTAAAGATGCTATTTGATACTAAGCAAATACACAATTTGGTKTCTCCTCCATGCAGCTTCAGGCACTGTAGTGTCTATCTTTAACATCAACTGTGTAAAACTATAAATGAAACTATATGAAGCATATGAAACCATATGAAGCATTTAGCACTGTAACTCTGAAAAACAGCTGTACTTTATTCACAACATCTAGCATAATATGTCCTTGAGAAAACTGGGTGAGTCAGGCAGTTTATTACTGTTTTCTAGCAATGCTGTTTGAATTGGCTGCCATATTTTGATAGGTAATATTTTTGAGGGGATTGTTCATACACTTTCTTTCAAATAGTTTGTCTCGTGGTTATGCAAAGAATATGATTTCCAAGTAGGCAATCCACTGTTTATTATCATACGTGAAAACACTTTGTCACTTAAAGTTTTCTGCTGTCTCCTTGCTGTGCTGTTTTGATCAGTTATTAGAGAAACCAAGCATTTTCTCCCTAGATCTGCAAGAGCTCAGTTTCAACTTGAGCAATGCTCACTTTTCACTGAATGCACCATACTTTTGTTACAGGATCAGCCCGTTGAGCACCTGAAAACTTATTTTAGAGATGTAAAATAGCATTAGTTAAATAATTTCCTGTGTTTTATGTAAGTAAAACCATGAAAGAGGAAAAAGAAAAAAGGACATTAGAGGAATGTAAGTTGCTAAAGTACTACAGAATCAATTGCTTTCTCCTCTGCTGTAAGTAATGAAGTGGCTCACAGGATCCTTTAACTAATGGAAGGAGAATCTATTGCACTTACTGATAACTGTTCACTGAAATKCAGGTGTTTTTCCCTCCTAAAATCATTATTATGATCTGTAACAGAGTAAATTGGAAGTATCTCAAGTGTGCTTGGGTGAGATTGCACATCTTTCAGTATGAAAGAAAGTAAGAAGACTGTCATCTGAAAATGGCTTGGGGATCATCCCTATGGATTTATTTGCACCTAACCTTAGACTARTACTTGTACTTTCTTCTTGGAGCATGAGTTCCAGAAAACAAAAGGCAAAGATCTTACAAACAAAGCACTTCCAGACACTAGAGATCTGTCTGAAGATCCTGTTACCAAAGAAATACAACTCTGCACTGCATATGTAGATGGCAATAAAATATTTTTATGAAGTGTGTTTTGTGTTGCAGCAGGGCTGACTGGCCAGCATGGTTATGCTTTCATTGGCTCATAACTTCCACAAGATTCTGTTTAACACCAAGCCTGAAAATGTGTKAGAAGAGCAGTTCATTTAAAGGGGAGTGTCAGAATTTAGTGGTACTAACATCTGACTATATGAATGTTTTTGTTAAAAGGGAAAAATCAATTTTGGGGGAGGAAAGGACAATATTGCTTGACAATAAAACAAACCATAACTCCTCTGCTTTTTAATATTTATGAGAATGTTTTACCCTCAAATGATGCAAGATGACTTTGTAAAATGCAAGAGGCATGGCAGACCACAAAATTTAGCAAGATTTTCCTATCTGCAATATGGCAATCTGCCCTCAAAAGTCTAATTGTCTCTTTCAAAAGACTTGTGTGATTGTGCAAGCTGCACAATTTATTCCTAATTCTTTTTCTTAAGGGTAATAATGCTGATACTTGAAGAAGGCTCTTGTTMTAAAATCAAATGGAAGAGCATTTAAACAGTCAAAACACTGCTGTGGATATCAAAAGTGTGATACACCCTGTTTCCCAGGACAGAATAGTGCTTAGACTAACCACCCAGTGATGCTGGTTTGTTGACTGAGACACCATYGTCCTGATTCAGACCAATTTACAAAATGGAAACACAGCTTCTACATCCAGACCATTTGGTCATAAYGTGTCACAGGTAGCACTTTGTTGTGATGAACACAGACCATTGCAGTGCTCCTGAAATCCCTATTTATATCACCACTAGAGGCTTACTCCCCTTTGCTATTCATGCAGTAAAAATCTGCCAAACCAGCCCTCCAAGGCCCTGAAGCACTTTAAAGCTTGTTTTGCAGGCTTACGTGCAGTCCATGCAGCAGGGGTGGGGAATGTTTGTGGTACAAGCAAGTCCTTGTGTCATGCAGTGTGAGTAACTTTAGAAAGTGAATGCTGGAGCTAGCTCATGCTCCCGTGTCATCACGCCTTTTAACAGCAATATTACATGTTAAGACTGTTGAGAAATAGTGAACTTCAATGTGCTGTCTCAAAGTTCTAATTGACCTCAACCTTTTTGATCACATAAGTAAACACTGCATGCAGAAGAAAACAAATAAAGTGAGACTTGATCTTGTTTTCTACCTGCTAGCTTCAAAATTTAAAGGCAAAATATTAGTCTTCACAGAACTTACAGAAAGGCCAATTCAGTTTAAAACTTACTATACATCTCATTTGAAAGATTACTGTTTTCCTGTGAATTACTAAAGAAAACCGCTTCAAGAAAAATTAATTTATTTTTTAAAATAAAGTATTTAATGCCAGAAATGGTGTTTAGCTTGATTTCCTTAWGCAGAGAATGCTGAATACAAATTACATAGGAAAAAGCCTAGAAACCTTATGGTACTGAGGCTAAAATAAATTTTAGAGGGGAATACCTTAATTAAAAAATTGCTCATTTCATGTAACTTGAAAATYAGCATCATATGAAAACAAGTGGTGCATATTTATGTATTAAGGTTTATGAGAGTTGAGTTTCATAAAAACAGAGAAAATAAATTTTAAAAACTTTTAAAAAGTGCAAATAATGTTCAATGGCCATATAAAGAATTATATAAAAGATAAAATAATCAGGTAGAATATTCTTAATCCAGAGGACATGGGAAGCATGGAGGATACAAAGAATGTAAAATATTTGTAAGTGGGTAGACATTATGCACCTACTAATTCACACCTGTGATGCCTACATTCACMTTTGAAGCAAAATCATTTAATCAAAAAGGATTTCAGCATCAGGAAGCTGTGACTTCAGYTTGCAGAAATCTCTTTAAATGATGAATTGTTTGGGCCACTGGMTTGTTTATATCCATGTATTTCATTCAACTGAGTGCAATCTCAATGCCAAAGAAATCCAAATTGTCTGCCTCCCTTCACTTTYCCTAAAAGTGTTGACAGTCTTAATAATGATGGTACTTATTCAAATACTTTACTAATTCTGATAATTCAGTATCTGATTCCTGTGGTCTCCTGTAGGATGAAGAGCTCATTCTGTGCTGTTACTCCAATTGCACTATTGAACTATCAGAATAATGCTCTAAGAAAGCAGCCAGCACACTCCCTGTTATCCCATACTGTGCCATCAGTAATAAGGGAGAAATGTGGTAGCACAWGAGAGGTAAGGTAGAAGGAAGCCTTCTACCAGGTGATATAGCTGGTAGTTGATTCAAACTGGTAGAAAATAAATTATAGTACCCAGGTAATTTATCAAAGTGCTTGAGCAGTCAGAGGACCTGAGTGTTGAAAGTTTAAATCACAAGTGATTATAGCTCCATGGTGCAGTCCTCAGGTTCTTCCTCATTTGGGCACAGAACAAAACTTTTGGGGAAAAAATCAYGGTCATGCTCAAAGTCTCTGTGCTTTGCTAAAGAAAGCAAAGTAACAGCTCCCAGTGCTTTGTGCTGTGCATCAATAGTAAGAAAACCATCCCTCTGACTATGTTTTAATATTGTTTCTGATCAATCTTGCACCTTTATCAAATAGGAATTTTGTACCTTTTTAGAGGAACAACACTGACACGTTTGACTTTGGCAAACAAMTCTTGGGTACTGCTGCTTTATTTTGGTAAAGTATTATTCTGTTTGGTAAGTCATACATGAATAGACCATTATAMTTGATGATGAACTGTTTCCAGGTTGATTTTTAAAAAATGAAACATGCATAGTGGTTTRCAAGCTTTTCTCAGTACCCCTTCCTTCTGTAAGCACTTAATCTCTTAATTGTAACAGATTTTCCATTCCTGACAACAACTTTGCATGTCAGTAAAATATCATTTTTGATTTCAAAAAAACCTATAAAATATAGTCTCTTTTTCTAAAGGCCTTGAATTCTGAAGATTAGCTTTAATTTTTGAAAACCAAACAATCCCTTATCCTAAAACAGAGCTATGAAACTCTTGTGCCAACTATTTGTATTACAGAGTGCAGAGCAGCATCTGTGCAGGCAGGGCATGAGCAGGCTCCTCTCCTGCCTTCCAGCAAGCTTGGCAGTGCAGCTGCACCAGCACAGAGGGGTRTTTGTGTGCTAAATCTAAACCTGCTGTAGGATGCATTCCCTGCCCTTCCAGGATCACAGCTGGCTTCTCAGGACAGTCTACAGCCACTATAATATAATATACCCATGATGCCTGGCAAAATCTCCTGCTTGTCCTTGAATGCTTTCTTTTTTTTTCACATTTTTTCCCTGTGTAGAGTACAACTTCAGAGCCCTCAAAACTTGAACATCTGAGAATGTTCTGATAGTCTATTTGGATTTTTTTACAGAAACACTTAATGTTCATGACTCATCTTTAAACTAAGTTATCAACACTGGTACTTGGTGAGATTTCCAATWTTCTGGATAAGGCAGCTAAGGTGGAGAAGCCACACCATCATRTATTCACTTCAGGAGATTAAAAAAGAGAGAAWAATGAAAGSAAAACAATAGCTCTTCTCTCTCTTTGCTGCAACATCCATAGCAATTGAGGTGTTTTGTATCTCCCTGAAACTCCATATCTGATTTTCTGAGCTTCCTCCATCTGCAGAAGTCACCCCTTTCAGACTGCAAGTGACTCAAGGAAAGCGATTGCCAACAACTCCTCCTGGTACCAGAGCAGGGGCACAGGGTGGGACCATGGCAAGTCCTTACATCAGACTGSCTGGGCAGGGTGAGGTGAAGGTCATGTTTTACTCATGTCCAGCTTAGTGTCCTATTTCCACAGCAGCCAGCAACAGCTGATGATTAGGGAAAGAATACAGAAGAGGTCAAGTGTGAAAGGACACTGCTGATATTTCCTCTGAGCTTTAGGAAGTCTGTGGCATAAGGATTTCCAGAAACCAGTTTACATTTGCATTCTTGTTCTTATTGGGTCTTGATGGGCTTTCTATGAATTTTTCTAATTACTTTCTGAACCATTCATAGCTTTGTCATACACGACATCCTGTGGTAATGAATTCTATGATTCATTTATGTTGTGTAACAAAACATTCCCTTTTTCAAAAATCTTCATAGTAATTTCATTATGTGCCCCTACTTCTCTTATCATGAGAAATGTGAATAGTTTTCCTCTGATCTATTTTCTGCTTACCTACATTCTATTATTTTCCCTGCTTTCCTAGAAAGCAGCAGCTCAACACCTCTGTTTCTTTTCTCAGTACGTTTTCTGAGTGCATTGCATCTTTCTTTGAGAGTGTGACCAGCAGTACAATCTTTATTCATTTGAAGTATTTACAGAATAGTGTAACTATATTTTTTTTCTAATAATTCATATTTATTTTGCTATTTTGATGTGTATTGACTGACATTTTCAGATATCTCTACTGGATAGCTCATGTAAAGCTCATCACTGTGTACATAGAAATAGGCATTTAGAGGAAAACTTGTCTTTCTTTTCATTTATCAACAGTGAATTTCCCTTGCTGCTTTGTTTATATTTTGTATTATGAAACAATTTTTAGCCTTTTTCAGCATATTTTACTTTTCCACATAATTTTGTATCATCAGCAAACTCCACCACCTTGTTATTTTCTCCTTAGCCTAATAATGCAGTAAGTTCAAAAGCATGCATCTCTGTTAGGCTGCATTGAGAATCTTTCTTCTTCTGCTGAGAAGTCTGGGCTCTTACTTACTGTACTTTAAAGGCTATTAAATGATGAGCCATCTTGTTCTAAAACAACTTMATTTCTTTGCTGCAGGACTTTGTAAAAAGCTTCCTGAAAGTACAAGTACACTGCTATCAACAGATTATTCTTATCCACATGATTATTGACTCATATAGAAAACTATAGATTTGCCAACCATGATTAAAACAGTTGTTGATTTTTGCTGTTTTACTTATCCAGATTTCTTCTAACTTTATTATTGTAATWTAATTTCTTCATGAAGTCTTGAGTAACACCAGAGGTCCTTTAATACCACAGAGTCCATCAAGGTTTTCTGTTAAAAAAAAAAAGTAAAACAAAAAGGAAAGTTACAGAGGATATAAAACAAGTCTGAAGTATTAAAAGGTTGTGGTGCTGGGTTTTTCCAGAATTGCTTTAGTGATCCTGTCCTGGCTTCAGRTAGGACAGAGCTCATTTTCTTCTTAGTAGCTGGTACAGTGCTGTGTTTTGGATTCAGCATTAGAATAATGTTGATAACACACTGGTGCTTTGGTTGCTGCTGAAGTGTCAGCTCTGAGTCAAGGACTTTTCACCATCTCATGCTCCACCAGTGAGGAGGTGCAGAAAAACTGTGAGGGACCACAGGCAGGGCAGCTGACCTAAACTGGCCAGAGGGATATTCCATTCCATAGAATGTCCTGCCAAGTGCATGAACTGGGGGAGCCACAGGGGGCTCATCAGTGCTTGGGAATGGGCTGGGCATCAGYCAGCAGGTAGTGAGCAATTGTGTTGTGCACTTGTCTTTCCTGGGTTTCACATTTCTCCCTCTTTCTCTTTATTACAATTASTAGCAGTAATAGTTTATAATTATTATCTTTTACTTTGTTAATTGTTTTTATCTTTTACTTTGTTTCAGTCATTGAGCTGTTCTTATCTCARTCCATGAATTCTATTTTCTTTCCTGATTCCCCTCCCCATCCCATTGGTGGAGGGGGGAAAGGAAAGTGCAAGAGGGGATAGAACTGAAATAACTGAATTTTCCCTTTGTATTTAATAAAAAAATAGATCAAGGCTAGACAATAGTTATTTTTCCCTTCTCACTGAGGCTTGTTGGCCTTACTARGGTTCATGACTAAACTAGTATGCTGTATGTATTTCCAACATAGCATAATTTATTAATATTAGGACCTATAGTTGGAAGAAAAAAGCTTTTGACTTCTGAGAAGTACAACAGCCTATTTACTTGATAAAAAGCATGTCACTAGTGCTTCACCCTTAACCCCTGTCAGTCAAATCATTTGCAAATTCCGAGTCTTGGTCCTGAAGCACTGGTGTAAAAATCCTTGACAGATAACCATTAATTACCTAGGAAAAGAACAGTTCTTTTGAGATTTTGTACACACTGTATGTTCACAATACTTCGTCCTCAGATGAAAGACATGGAAGATAGCAAGACATGCCTTTAGTAATTTTAAATGAAACCTACAGAAAATCCCATCTAAACAAATTAAGAAGGAGAAGGGAATTAATAAGAGGCAAGTAGGATCTGTAAAACTGTGCATGTGCATAGGTACTCAATGGTGTGTACAGCAGCTAAATGTGGCTGAACATGGGAGACAAAATGCTGCAAATCATTTCAGGGGCAATTGTGACAGTAATCAAAGCCAAGATAATAAAATGTGGGAGAGGTGCAGGAGTTAAAATAGGAAATCTCAGGGGAAAAAACTACTGTATAAAGGATAAAGTTTCTTAATTTAGAGATAATACAGTAATGGACAGCTTTCAAATTATTTAGCTAGCTAGAAGCAATGGATTTGATTTTTGAAGAGAAATTGTGGTAATTATCCCCAAAAGGACAGAGTGAATAACCATCCACAAGTTTTCTACATGATATTATGGGAGCAAATGAATCAGGAATACACTTGTGATGTGGTGCCAGTGGGGGAGGGGAGAGACACCAGATGTTCCTTAAGAAGCAAGATTTAACAAGAAAAAGCAGAACTTCCTCCCAGTAAGATCAACATACTTCTCCTGGGTTTTCATTCAAAAGAAAATTTCAGGAATGTCCAGCACAAATTTAGGTRGCTCGGGAAAAGGTACGTACAACAGGCTTTCATATGATTACTTTACTTAATGGAAACAACCACCAAAAAAAACAGGTAGCAAAGACTGGAACCGAATTCAGTCTTTTTTTAACTAATCCTTAATCCTAGAATGCAGTGCCTAAGCAGGAGCAAATAAAATAGAAAATCAGTAATTCTTATTAGAATAAAATAATTCCTGTCAAAAGGATCAGCTGTTGCCATTAGCCTTATTCTGGTTTAAGGTAAATTCTGATGATATTTTGGATCCATTTTTCTAGTAAATATCACTGTACTTTAAATGGCATTTCTATATAGAACTGACTGCTCATCACTGTTCTTAAGCCTGTGTTTTGCAGGTGTCTGAGAAGAATAATTTTGTTCTAGTAGATTGAAAGGATCTTGTATCTTGGATATCTTCAGGTCTRAAGGTTGCAATGAAAACACATAACCTATTACTAAAAGCCATAATGTTTTCTGAATTGGAAGCTGACTTGGTGCCAACCAAACATAATGAGAGTATGGGACAAGCAGCTGATTATTTCTTCAAACAGAGAACCAGTTCATTATATCACTTTAAAGGCATTATTAATTTGAAGATTATTAATGTTATAACCCCAAGAAGGACTATGGATTTCTAAAGTATGKGGCATTTCCTATAAACATGAGGAATACAGCCAGTCATGAGGTGGTGATATATTGATCACAAAACATTTTTCATGTTAATGCTCTGAATCAAGGCTTTCATTTGAAATCTGAGTTGTGTTATGATTGTTTAGTCTTCAGAAGTGGTGTAGAACCACACTGAACTTTAACAACTGTATCCTACCAGAGGGACATTCTATTTTATCATGAACCAGTCAGTCAATGTAAAAAATGAATCAGAATCTGACTCTTGTTTCTAAGCAAGTATGAGCAACCTCCTTACAGGAATGCAGTGCATTAACAACTTGATAAGCATTTAATGAGTGTTAAGGAAAAAATAGTTACACTTATATGGCAGAGAGRAAAAAAAGGATTAAGTCAATATTGCTTGTTTATGATTCAAATATCTAATGAATAATCAATTTTCTGAACACCTTTCATAAGCAATTATTTATTATTTGCATAATTTATGCTTCTGTGGAGGATGAGATTAGCTAGTAAATACTACAGAGTCATCAGTTATACTGCCAGTGTTTTCCATGTTCAGTTGCAAAACACATGATGAAAGAAAAAAAATGCCAGTGAGTTGATGACACAAAGACAGAAGACATGTCTGCTGAAAACTGACTCTGTTCAGCAAGGGCCATAACTGGTGAACATCCTTAAACTGCATGGGTGTCTCTATGAACATGCACTCACACCCCCTGGGGTCCAAATTCAATTTCATACAACTCCCTCAAAGAACAGAATGTTCTCTTTATAATAAGCTGCTACTGACCACTGATGACCTGGAGGTCATTTCATGTTTATTTGATAAAGTAGTCTATAGAAAGAGCTGTGTAATTGTAGCTGAAACTAAAGTTCTGCCATAAACATGGGGAAGTCCCCATATGATGTGCATTTGTTCTCAAGGCCRTATTTGAAAACTTCCATGTTGATATCACTGATATTCTAACAAATGTTGACATGTTATTGTAAAATGGATCATTTCAACATCCAAACATAAGTATATTTTGGGAAAATAAGAAAAATATACATTTAGTCTTAGAATATTCATTTTTGTAATGATAATTCTTTCACTGTTCTATGAATAAAAAAAGCATAAATACAAGTTGGATGATGACTATGATTCTGTGTAATTTTTCAAAGCTGGCTAACTGTAGGCAATAAAGCTTGCTATTTACCTGAATCTCTGGAAATTCAGACCATGTGCAGCTGAAATTGAGTACATCCAAAAGTGTCATAAAATTGTGGCATGTTTTCGAAATCTGATAAAATTATTTTGCAAGATGAGGTTAAGTGGAGTAAGATACCCTTAATTTATACTCACTTCTGCTGGATTTCATACACTTAGAATGCATTCCTGTAATTATTCTATGTATGCCAGTACAGAACACTTGTGACTCAATTCACATTTTTCATATATGTGTCGTGGTAATGCCCCAGATTTGATTGTACATTTTATTTGCATGGTGTTTCTATCTTTACTATCTAAATTTAAAGTATTGTATGAAGATTTTTGAAATCTGGCTAGAAAAGCAAAAATTGCTTTGTACCTTTAAGGTGAAATGGACTTGTTGGGCTGACCTAATTATAARTAGTCTCTCCAGGATTAGATTAGATACCAAACAAACAAACAAAACCATAATATTTATGTATTCAGCTTCTTGGTAAGAAGACAAAATCACACAGTGAATGTTACAGTACTTAGCTATTATGAAATTAARCATAAGGAGCAGTGCATCTTTTGATGCTAAACTATAAACTATATTATAGGGGTAAGCTGAGATGCCCAAAATCCAAATGTTCTCCTCAGCCTGGAGAAACCTCRTATCTAGGTGTGGTACCTTTATTTTATACAGCTTCTTAAGATATTAAAGATTTATTGAGCCATATTTGAAATACTAACACAGCAGGCATTTGATTCAGTTTTCTACTAAGAAAACAACTCTCCTAAAAGAGATGCTGTTATGGCTTCCTGTCTTTTTCAATGTTTTTCAAGAGTAATTGAATACAAAAAAATAACCTATACTTGAAGTATCCCAGTCCAGAATCAGGGACTGCCAGATTCCCTTGTTGCCCGTGTTTATTCTGTCTTGTCCCTTCAAAGTGACATTTTCTGCTGAACAGTGAACAGCATGAGTGGTCAAGGTAGAGAATGGGCCCCATGTCATTTCAATCCTACAGGGAGCTSGTTGGTAAAATCAGAGTTATATCCCTATCTGCTGAAATCTAAAATTCCAGGTTTGCCTTTCTAGTATGCAGATGGGAGTTTCTTGTTGAATGCCTAATCTGAAAAGAGGATGTGGTACTGTGAAACTTTATGAAAAGCCACACCTAGCCCACATTTCTCTGTGAAGAACCTATTTTAAACACAYCCATTTACTTAAGGTCACCTACTGGTTATCTCTTTTCAACTTCTCCCAAATTTATACTGACACTGAATTTCCCTTTGGAATAATTTGAACATTCTTAATCACAAAATAGATCTGCAAATATGTTTTTGCTTCTAGAACTGTGTACTTCCATACTTCATCATTCAAATTAATTTGCTCCTAGGKAAATAGGCCTGAGAATGTGGGAGTTCTGCATGTCTGAGTTCTGGTCCCTCCTTCAGGGACTGCACGTGCATTCTGTTTAATTTTTACTGAAACAGCATTGAAAACAGAGTGCAGTATGTTTTTCTGTGTCTTAAGAGTTTACTTTTTTTCACAAGGAAACAAAAACACAAACAGATCCAGAATTATTTTACATTATTAAAAATAGGTTTCATTAMAAATTAAGAAAGAGGTAAGGCTTTTAACAAGTTCTAATTAAAATTCATATTTTTGCAAATTATGGGTTTTGCAGTCACACAAATGGTAGTGTCTTGACCAGAGGTGGTAGTTTAGAATACTTAACAAAGGAATGCAGCAATTTCACAGTGTTACATGACAGTCAGTGCCTCCAGAATGACTAAGGAAGCTTAAATGGGGCATTTGGTTCAAGCYGCCAGAATGACATACTTGCCTAGAGGTTGTTTATTTACAAATGAATGCTGACTAATTGCCAAATGACTGACACCAGGACTGTCACCTCGGAAAGCATGTACAAACCTGCTTTGTAACAAAACAGAGTGAGGGGTTTGTGTTAGTGCCTGGTGAAATTTTCCTGCAGCTTGGWTGCACTGCGAATTTGGCAAGACATATTGCATATATGCACTATATCCTGTACACCAGGCATGTGAACTGGCCCAGCCCTAAGGAAGTTGAACAGCATCTGCTGGCATTTTGCTGGGTTAGTTGCTACAATTTGCATTTATTTTCACAAGCAACAAATCTGTCCCTGAAGAAGTGATATYGTTACCAATTGCTATGTTTTTATCTTCTTATTCTCCTATGAAATWCTTTCATATATAACTATATGTTCAGACTTTGGAATTACTCTTACTCCATTGTATCCTTTTCTATCTGATGAAAATGGATCCCTGCTCTCTTTCCCATCTTTTAGGATGCAGCTCAATCAGCTCTCTACCTGCTCTGGGTTAGGATTTGGAGATCCAGCTACAAGACCAGGTTGTGCAAGAGATTAGCATAATCTGTTATTAAGTATTACATCATAAATGCAGACACATTCTGTCAGACACTTCTGTAGCTGCTGAACGTGGGTTTGTGTAGAATACCAATATGAAGGCATCTCTATTTGTGCCACAGTCTGACTTCTCTTTTGGGCTAATATACACTGGCACTGAAGGCAGAGAGGCTGGTGTCAAACTTCCTCTCTGTCTCCCTCCCTCCCTCCCTTTCCTCTCTCCCAGCCACTTAGACTCACTCATCTGCTGTTTTGCAACTTGTGCTTCTACAGGTGTTCACAAACAGATCTGGAGATCTAACTGGGGATAATTGTAACCTCGAAACAAATCAGTAASAAATCAGCAAAAAAAAGTTTAGTTAGTTTTTACTAAACTAAAAGGTACTTTTARATTGATCAGTTTGACAACACAGTTCGTTCACTTGCCTAATTAATCCCTGTGCCTGCACTCACAACATGGGAGCAGAAACAAGCAATTAAAAGCAGGTCGAACCAGTTCCTTTTTTTTTGGATGGACAGTTTTAAATGGCTGAGTAACAGAGATACTCTTTTCTCCACTGATRCCACAGGCCAGAAGATAAACCCAGAAGAGATCCTTGTTGCACATTCAGAGATCAAACACAGATTCATTAGTCCTCCTCAGCAAAAYCCTGGTTGTTTCCAGACATTTTGAGGACAGAAAGGTAGAATGATCTGTAAAGGTGTTCAAGATCAATCCAGGTGTAAAAAAATTATAAATATTGTAGAACCCATTTGTATTTGGTTCAGCTTTATGGCAAAAGGGACACACATTGTTTATGYATGGAGTGTTCATGTTGCTCCCACCAAAAAGAAATGCTGCAAAGCCTTTCAGATGGAAATATAGGCTATAATCTTAAGTACCAGTRCATTAGATTTTAAAAGTGACACAGGATTGAGTCTGGTCAGTTTTCAGAGYAGAGATCCTTGTTAAAAATCTTGCTAGCACAGGTGGGGTGCAACGAAGGCATAACCAAGTTGAAACAGCATCTTAAAGCCCATACTAGTGGCTATTTGTGTTGATGACACCTACTGAAGTATCAGAGAATGGTTTGGGTTGGAAGAGTCCATAAAGATCATCTAATTTCAAACCCCCTGTCATGGGCAGAGATACCTTCCACTACATCAGGTTGCTMAAAGCTCTGTCCACCCTGGCTTGGAACAATTCCAGGAATGGGACATCCACAAACATCTCTGGGCAACCTGYTTCAGTTCCTCACCACTCACAGTAAAGAATTCCTTCCTAATATCCAAACCTGACCTCTTTCAATTTAAAGCCATTACTCCTTGTAAAAATTCCCTCTCTAACACTCTTGCAGGTCCCCTTTAGGTAGTGGAAGGTACTTTAAGGTCTCCTGGAGCCTCCTCTTCTCCAGACTGTACCCCAACCCTCTCTTGTCCTTATAGAAGAGGAGATCATCTTTGTGGCTCTCCTATGGACTGGTTCAAACAAGTCCCTGTCCTTCYTKTGCTGGGGSCYCCAGAGCTGAAKGCAGTGCTCCAGGTGGCTGCCCCAGGTGGGAGAGCAGAGCAGAGRGGGAGAMTCCCCTCCCTCAACCAGCTGGCCACACTTCCCTTGATGCAGCCCAGGATGCAGTTGGCTTTCTGGGCTGCAAGTGTGCATTWCCAGGTCATGCTGAGCCTCTCATCAACCAACAACCCCCCACGTCCTTCTCATCATTGCTTCTCTCTGCTCAGCCTGTTTTGTGCTTGGGATTACCCTGACCCAGGGACAGGACCTCATAACTGACCTGGTGAACTTCACGAGTTTTGCATGGGCCCACTTCTCAAGGTCCCTCTGGATGGCAAGTGGTATAGCTCTGACTATATTCTTACAATGCAATAAGTGTAATATTAATTATTGTATTACAGTAATGCCTTGAAATTTTATCAGTAGTTTATGWGTGTCATGTRTCTTAAARAGTACTGTTACTTTTCTRAGCACTGATACCTAAATCATTATTTTCTAGTTAAAACAGTTTAACTGAAGAATTTGTTCTTGCTAAGTAAAAACATTGCTAAATGGATGCTTTTGAGTATATACAATTGATTTTCAATACTATGAAAAAGACATTGGAATAAGAAGTAGTCTTTTTATAGTTCAGTTAGACTATTTGTGAGGAAAGCCAGGGAAAGTAGCTAAAATAAATGCATAATTATCAAATA
>CADDXX010000704.1:248401-274968 GCA_902810485.1 Alauda arvensis
AAGAGTTTTTTCTAAAGTAAACAATTTTACGGTTATATAAATATAAACCCAACAGAGAAAAAAAAAACCAAAAAGAACTATTTCAAACCACRGAAGAAATACATGCAGTCAATACAATAGCAGAGGTGTGCATGTGGCTGGAATACTGGTGAGCAACTGATCTGGAAGTTTCAAATGTGCTGATCACCATGTTTGTAAACTCATTTCTCATGCAAAGATGTAATAGATTTTGTCTAAAATAGAATCAGTAGGGCAAAAGATCAATCATTAGTTTTTTATGGCAGAAACCCTGTCATAAAATGAAAACTAATTACATTGCTTAGGGCAAGATATATCTGGTTGGCAGAACTGTTTATATTCTAAACATCTAGTGTACTTAGACCATGCAGTGACTCTAYAGTTCCAGATTTATTCCCTAGTCTTGGAACAGACAGATTACTCATCCATTTCTACTGGCAGATCTTGGGGAAATGGCGCTAATTCTGTCTAAATTTTCTTGTTCTTTTTCAGTGAAAGGTTTTATTTGAAAAAAGTCTTGAACATCMTTATCTCCTAAGCAAGAACTGATTTGAGTAGAAGAAAGGTTGATTTGAGTGTACTKTTTAAATCAAGTAGCCCTCAGAAATCAGCACTCTGAAATGCTGACATTAAACTCTGATTTAATTGAGCAGCTGCTACAAGTGAATAGGAGTTGAAATAGCTCAGCACTTTGTTCRACTGTTCTGCATGTACACAATAGATTTGGCTCAACAAGAGCATTTTTTATTAAACAATGCCTTCATTTGCAGCTAGATGCAGCATATAATTGTATCATACTCATATTAGAATATAAACATGTTAGCTTACAGTTCTGCATTCTTAAGGCCTATGGCACAGGTATAAATATCATTATATGGCTGTTCTTTCAGCCTCAATACGTGTGGAACCCATTGTAAGGCAGATCTTAATAATGGATTCAACACCTTAGGTATTTCTTTTTTCTGTGAAACTTTTGGATCGTGTTTCAACTAGTTTTATTTTTTCCAAACTTAAAAAGATCCAAGAACTACGGAGATGAAGAATGCAAAGGCACAAATCAGTACTACAAACCAAATGTCTTTTTCAAAAAGAAAGAAAGTGTACACATAGTAAGTTTTGCTGGAAGTCTAAAGTGACCTAGTCGGTTCAAAGGTTGAGTCGGGTATCGATGTTGGCAAACACGCACAGGAGGTCACCGGGACATGGCTGGCTGGCACAAGCGAGGATGGTGGCATCCAACAGCAGGGACACTTGGAGAAAGGGAGGGGTCAGGAACAGAGCAGCAAAACCACACTGTCACGGCTGGTCCTGTTTTACACGTATAGTGGAAAAGCATCTTCGTATCCACGACTGTGAAAAGATTTAAAAGTAAGAGATTGCCTTGATTTTCACGCTTGGGAACGCTGAGACAGGAAAGCTGAAAGTTCATAGAAAGCGTTGCAGCACATGGCTGTACAGAACTGGGCTGCTGCGAAACATAACCAGCTCCCCGAACTGTGGGTGAGTCCATACAGACGTACGGGCGGCCGTGAGCCTTGCCGGGGCCAGAAGGGAGCGGTGTCGCGGGTATCCCGGGTGTCCCGGTGACAAAGCTCTCGGGGCCGCGGCTGTCCCGGCCCCGCCCGCGCCCCGCGGCGGCGGCGCGGCCCCTTTAAAAGGGGGCGGGGCCGCCCAAAGTTTGCCCAAGTTGCGGCGCGGGCCGGCGGCGCGCGGGTCCCGGCCCGGCCATGGCGCCCCCCGGCCGGTAGCGCCGCCATGGACTCGCTGACCGCCCTCACGGGCAAGGGCGGCCGCCTGCTCCGCGGCACCGCCAGCCGCCTCTGGGGCGCCGTGCCCGGCGGCCTCCGCCACGGCCGCTGCCAGGACGGCCGGAGCCGCGGGGAGCCGGGCCCCGCCAAGCCGACGCCAGGTACCGCTGGGGAAGGGGTCGGGGGCGCGGGGGTGGCCGGGTGGTAACGGCGGGCAACGGCGGCCTGGGCCTCCCTGGGCAGCGGGCTCGGCTCCTCGCCCCTTCCGAGCTTTCCTGGAGTTTGCGAGCTTCGGGGGGAAGCGAGAGCAGCAGGAGGAGAGGGTCTTTTCTCAGCCGGGAGCGGCCCCGCCGTGTCCCGGGTTTGCAGCCGAGCCGGTCCGTGGGACCGACAGCGGCTGTGCCCCGCTCCCGGGGCGGCTCCGAGCGGCGGCCGGGGGACGGCGAGAGGGAGGGGGCGCAGGGCGGGCCGGGAAGGGCCGGCACATCGGCCAGCACGTGGGCCGGGGCCGGGAGCTGCCGGGGCCGCGCCTCGCAGCAGAACACTGACTGAGCGTCTTCCTGATTTCCGTGACACAACTCCTACACTTCCTTTACGAACTTCTCTCTCCTGATGTTTGTGCAGACCGGGGTGCAGGAAAGCACCTGGAGCACAGGCTCCTCGATTTGAGATGTCCTTTGTATACGAGGTTGTTTCTGCCTCTCAGGTGCTCCTGAGGAGCAGGCAGCATTCCTGGGAGGTAGGCTCGGTGATGCTGAGGGCAGAAGTWGTACCTCTGCCGCTCTGTGGCCAAACAGGTCAGTCAGGAGACAGCAGTAGGTGAGTCCTTGTCCTGTGCCTTGGAGGAAGAGGGCTGCTGTTGTCGCCGTTTTTCTTGATAATGCTGTTGAGGCTGTTGGTATAGGTACTGTAGGTATCTGATGTGAGCACTCATCTTGGCAAAAAGTACTGTGAAAACGGGAGGGATGGTTAGTGAATGCACACACATTTGTTTATGCAGAAGAGGAGCACGCAGTGAGAACTCTAGAGAGGTAATGCTRTTGATGGGGAGTCAGAAACAAGTCATGTCATAACTAATAAGAGCAGCATGATCTAATGGTTGCTTGGAAAGAAAAAGACATATGAAGTTAAGTTTATGAAAGTGCTTTATAATAAATATATAAAAAGAGGAGTGTACAATGAATATTAAATGTTTTCCTTTTTCTCAGTTTTGAGAAGCTCTGTTTGAAGTGGATGAATGAATATTTGTTATAGTCTCTAGGTGACGTTGAAGTCAGGTCTCTACTGAAATGAAGTATTAAAACACATTAATTTTCCTTGTTACTGTAGGTTATTTTGGAAGAGTAAAATAGTTGTTTTCCTTGAAGGGAAACTAGGTCTGCTACTCAATGTAGTATGCAAGGTAATAGAAATGCTCATGCAGCCAGTCAGATGTAGATGGTGTTTCCTTGTGTGGATTGGTCACASTTCTTGCACAGAAAGGATAATTAGTAGCTGGCTATATTTACAGTGCCATCTTTATTTATTTTATGTCCCTCCCTGCAACTTAGGCAGAGAGGGAAAGACAGTAACTTGTTTTTCAACAGTGAAATGAGGTACTTTGAGTAAGATCTCTGCAGTTAAAAGACTTTTTGACAAAGGTTACTTGCACTCTTTTGCAGAACCAAAATGGCAGTAAAATGATTAAGCATCTTCTGGTCTTCTAATCTCTTACAAGGCCTTGTGTTCAGCTGTTAGTATAAAGTGTCTCCTGTGCTACATGGGGCTTCTTGGAGGGAAAGGCTCTATTTTCCACCTTCTTCTGGAAGGAAGGATTAACTTATACTGCATTATAATGTTCTGGGTTGTGTTTTTTTTTTTTCTTCTAGCTTTGAGCAGAAAATGTATTTTCTCATAATGTAATGCTTAAAACTTGTGTTAATGACAAATTCTAGACTGCAGGGTGAATTTCTCCATAAATGGACTTCAGTGAGCATTTTTCCTCACCTAGGCAAAGCAYACTGCACAAGGCAAGTAGACCTTGGCCCTCCCATGCTGCCTTTCCCATCACAGCATTTCTGTCAGTTATGCGCAGAAACAAATTCTTATGACTATGGAATTCTTCTGTCGAGCATTTTGCTGGCTTCCACAAACCACCTGTGCCCTGGTAATGGGTGCTGTGGAAGCTGTAATAATGATTACAATGCTTCATTTGAAATSAAACCTCTGTTTTAATTAGAGATGGGTCCCCTGGCATTAGCTTAAGACTTAATGGCAGATTCTAAATGCTCCAAATGCTTAGTCTCTGGAGTGTTCTGGATCCAGGCCTACCTATTACTGTAGTTTTTTGTTCCCTACTTAGGGTTTTCAGTGGGTGGGGGGTTTTTTTTGGTGTTTTTTTATTGTTATTTGTTTGTTTGTTTTTATTTCTTTTCCTTGGGTTATTTTTTTGCATGGTTCAGTTATGACTGTGCGTTACTTGTTACGAGAATAGTTCTTCATAAATGCCTTGAAACCATGTTTCAACTTCTCTGAAACAAAATCCAACCTTTTTGGCTTCTACAATAAAGTATCTCAATTTAATTATTGTAATATTAATCATTTTACCTTTACTGTTTTCATGCTTGTCTTTTTGAGCAGTTGAACAGCTTCTCTATCAGGTTTCCAAGTTCAGGGAGGCAAATCTGTTCAAGTGCTATGCTTTAAATCACTTCTTTGGATACATGCAGAACAGTCTATAGTATTTCTTAGTAGGCAGAAAGGACTCTCTGGAAGACTGAGGAGTGCCATAGGAGGCTATAAACCTGTTTATCTGGTTTACATTGTGTCAGCAGCCTAGTCAGTGAAAAAACCACATAAAGATTTCTTTTGTCTTTTAGTGGTTGTGATGGAGTATAAAAATGCAAATATAATCAGAAAATCAAGAGAAAAGCTTTAGTAAAGACACTTTCAATGTCAGAGTGTAAAGTTATTCTTTTTCTAAAAAGGCCTGTAAGCTTTGAAATATAACTTCTAAATATAATCTGTTGATAATTTATAGGAAGAGTTAATATGTATGTATTCGAGCCTGGATTTACCTAGAAACTTTAGCTAGAACAGTGTCATTTTCTTGATTATTGTTATGTACTGTAGGTGTTAGTGTGCTGAAGTTGCATGTGGTTTTAGTCGCTTTAAAATGCGGCTCAAGGCTTTAGGAAATGCATGATTATCTTTTCTGCAGAATGAACTTGAACATTCAGTTTAACTTGACTCTCATCTGTACAAACCTGTTACTTAAATGATCCAACAGCACATCCCATAGTTCAGTCTGCTGTTTGCTTTGCTGTGTAAGGAGAGTGTGACCAGCASTCAGGGACATGATTTTGCTTCTTTTCTGTGACACTGCTGAGGCTRTACATTGAATGTGCTCTTTGGTTTGYGTACCACTGTTAAGGAGAGCTGCTRAGGAACTACAGAGGGTCCAGCCAGTGTATTTAGGGGCACAGGGCATGTGACCTGTGAGAAGGGGTTGAGGGAGCTGGGCTTCAGTGATGCAGAGGGAGACCAAGAAAACTTAGAGGCAATCTAAATATTACCTACATCTACCTAGAGAGACACACTCTTCTCAGTGCTAAGAGATCAAGGAGGAGCAGCAGCCATGAGTTTTAGCTTAGGTTCAAACTGGACAATAGAAAAAAAACTTCACACAGAGTGGTCCATCACTTGGGACAGTTTTAAGCTGAGCCGATTTTATGCTGACAATAATTCTACTTCAAACTGGAGGCTGGAGTAAATGTATTCAAGAGGCTTTTCTTCTGGATAACCYTTTGATTTTGTGGGGGAATGCTTCCATACCTGGAGTCTTATGCTTCTTCTCTCCTAGATATTTGCACCTCACTCCTCTTTGTGGTCACTTCATGGAGGGAGAAGATACGCTGCACAGGTAGTGYTGACTTCCTGCAGTGTGTCTGTCATTAAGTACGGAAGTTAATAAAAATCAGTGATTCAGASACTCATCTCAACCAGTCTGTCAGGGAAGTTCTTCTGGCTGCCTTCTATTGAAACTTTTGTTGTTGTTGTTTTTCTCCCTCAGGTTCAACTTGATTGTTCAGTTCTGAACCATGTGGCCTGTGGGCTTATTTACATTTCTTTCATACCAGCTTTGGAGTYTTGATTGGTAAGGTTGCCATACACAGTATATCCAGTAAACTGTGGCTTGTCAGTCCTSTGTACTAAGGTCAAGGTAGCAGCAGTACATTAGAAAGATAAATATGCAGTGCCAACTTACAATACATCTCTCAAGTCCTGCTGTAAAWGTTAGTATCTTTTATTTCTAAAAATCTGTCTTAGAAAAAAAGCAAATGTAAGAATAAGGCAGGTTATTTTCTCCTTTCATCTTTATTCAGTACCTCATTTGTAAGAAATTACCAGGTGTATGTTAATGTAGGAAAGAGGATTCGAATTGGGGAGATGCACTTCTATGAGTTTTCTTGTACACACTGTTCCAGATGAAGCACATATGAAATGTACCAACACCCTTTACAAAGACGCTAATGCTTCGCTTTCGTGTCTGAAAATAATTCGGTTGGTACAGGCATAAGAAGCAAATGTGATCTTGGAATGTATCAGGCTGGTGACTCAGTCATCTTGTGATATGTTAATATATGCRCAAGCTCTTCTTCAGACTTCTGCACTACTAGTGTACAGGATTTCTTGAGTATTCCCTTGGTGCATGTGATGTTAAATGATCTTTTACTTCAGTTTCTTCTTTGTGCTATTGCATCTTTCTCTGCTTTTATTCCTCCAAGCTTTGGAACTTCAGAATTCATTGTGTGTCCTTTTATCCATCCTTTGCTGTTGATTGTCCTTTTGAATTTGTCTGCTGATGTGCAATTGAACTGTGTTAAAAACAACTCCACTGGGATTTCATTAATATACCCCTCCATTCTCCTGATTTCTATTTCTCTCGCCTCTTTACTGATTCTCTTTACAATTCTTTATCCAGTTTTTGCTGTTCAGCRGGATTCTGATGTATCAAAAGGTTAACTGATGTTTAGTTTATGAACTAATCTAGCAGATGACTGAAACATAATTTTTTCTGATATTCTGGTATCCTTTGAGTGTATTACATTTTTGTTTTAATATGTCATGTTGGTTGTGTTTTTATCATAATTTTTCTGGTTAGTTTCCATTTCTAACATTCAGACAGTTTAAAAGGTGATATTTTATTGAGAACCTGCATACTCATGGCAGCATTTCAGGTCACTACATGTATGAATAATAATTTTCTGTTCATCAGTAAGCAACACACCTTGTGTTATGTGTGTAAATCTCCCTCTGGCTTGATTTGGTGGCCTTATGTATCTGTATTGCCTGCCAGAAAAATGGAAGGAATCATAGTTACAGTTAACTCAAATTGCAAGTAAGATTGTTTAGCACTGCTAAAGTAGGGGAGATGATGACTTCAGGCTAGGTTTCTCTGGCTTTATTCCACTTTGGAAATGTTGAAAGATGGAAACTGTACAGCTGCACTGGTCAGTCAGGATTTTTTGCCTTGTGTCTGCTCAGAAACACTTCTGTTTCTTTTTTTTCTGTTACCTTGTGTTCTCCTACTATATCACTGGAGAGAYTGGCTCTGTCATCTTGACACCTTTGGGAAAGCTATCTAGAAGGTCCAGGATGGCTGCTGTTACAGTCCTTCAAAATCACCTCTGTATCAGACTGGAGAGGCTCTGTTTTCCTGGCCTCTTCTCACAGCCCCTGACTACCTTGGTGTCCCTTCACCAAAACAGTTTTCTTTATCTGTGCCTTCCTTATATTGGATGGGGGCAGGGGGAGGGACACTAGAGGCAGTATTCAAAAAGCAGTCAGAGWGCAGGGATGATAGATGTGCTCTCAGTCTGCTGGCCTCTGTTCATAGTAATACAGCTGAGGATGCTGTTGGCCCCCCYTTGTTTCCAGGTCATGCTTCTGGCTCCTGTTTTGGCTTCTGCCTGCTAAGACCCTTGGGGTTTTTTTTCCAGCAGAGCTGCTCCTTGGCTGAGCAGTGCCACCTGTACAACACCAAGGGCTCTTCCTTCCTGTGCAAAAGAYTGTTGTCCTGCTGAATTCCATAAGGTTCCTTTCAGCTTGCTCCCCAGCCTGGCCAGGTCCCACTGAATGGCAGCCCTGCCATAATGTATGTATAAACTGGTCCCCCCAGTTTATCTGCAAACCTAATGCAATAAACTTGTACAGTAAGATGTTTACTGAGGCTCTGTGAATGACTCCACATCCACAGCAGATCCCTTTGCATGTGAGCAGAGCAGTTGTAGTGCACAAGTCAGCAGGATAAGCTGACTGRCTTTGAAAGGGTAGGTATCACGGGCTTAAGTGTGATAAGGCARAGTGTAAATTCTTGAAGGTGTGTAAGGATAAAACTTGATATTGCTGCTTGATGTTGATGTGGTATTGTGTAGACTTGAGCATGCATAACTAAATAGGCTTAAATATCTGAAAGAGGTAGAGTTGTTATTGGAAAAGTTGACTTGCTGTATTAATAGTTCAGACAAGATTTTTTCAAGTTTCCTTTAAAAGATGTATTTGTTCTGCAGAGAGATTGTACAGAAGGTGGAGATTGGAGTTGGATAGTTTCTAATTATTAAAGTGTATACATGTATTTTGCAAATGGAACAGGAAAGGAAGCTTACTGTTGGTTAACACATACTGTGGCATAATCTGAAATTTTGCTAAAGCATTTCTGTTTACTTTGAATGTGAAATCTTATTTTAGAAGAAAGCCCATGTGATGCACATACCAGGAGTGTCATGCACAGAGCTGACTTAGTCTCCTAGCCATTTGGAGAAGTGTCCTGTTTTAAGTTTGTTTCTCTTCAATTGTTTTTGTTCCTGAAATCATAAATTTATTGACTTCTGCCTACATGCTATGCATCTGATGCATAGCAGAGTGTCGTTTGTTAGGGGGAATCACAAAATGAACTCGGATTGATGCTGTATCTATGTTGCAGGAGAAAGCTGTTTTGATGTGTTCAAAGTGCTCATGCAACATTAGCAAGGTCTCAGATTCATTGAGCTGGGGGTTTTGCTTGACAGAAATRTGAACAAAAGCATCATGTGAAGAGCAGTGATAAGGATCAAGAGTTTTGAGAGCATGACTTGGAAGGACTGAATCACAGAATAAATAGCAGCTGCTTAGCAAGAAGAGACTGAAGGAGGCATTATGACATTGCCTTGGTCTGAAAATCTATCATTTTGGCTAAAAAAAMCTGCAGACAAGTATCTTGTAGGCTACTGTTAAGGCCTTTGTTTCTGGTTCCTAAGACATTGGAAGGTAACTGAGAATAATATTCCTGTAATTACTRTAAGCATATCTAACTGCAGGAGAGGGAGAAGGGTTAATGAGACAGTTGCTGTCTGAAATGTAGTCCCTGCTGTTAGGAGAGCCAGGTCACCAAGTCGTATGGAATATAAAGATTTCCTACTTTAGTCTCTTTCATTTCTTTATTAATAGTTCATAATGATCTAATTGTTATTGAGCAGAACTAATCTAATAAAGATGTAATATCTGTGCTTCCTGTTTTATCAATTAGTGAGTTGTTTCYATGTACTGCTAAATAAAAATGTATTTGAAAATATTTCAGACTACTTTTCTTACTTTGATTCAGTACCCCATATGTGCCGCATGTTTAAGATCTTGTGAAAAACTGTGTGCTAGACAAGAATTTGACGAAGTTGCTGCCTTTTCCTTTTTTTTAAACACATGTAAATCTGATGCACAAATGTGCAGTTCTTGTTGGGGGGTGGGTTGGTGGATGAATAATCCTTTTCTTACCTTCTTGATCATAATAAGCTCATTTATTAATTTAAAACAATGTGCACTAATTGTGGACTTGTCCAGCTTCTTTGCTTTCTCTCAGAGGATACTTGTTTAGTTTATCAATTTATTTCTCTGGAAAAAKTAATTTTTGTTATTTTTGTTTTCTATCCATTGAAATGGATAGAATAGCAGAGAATGAGAAACATTGCAAGTTGAGATTTAATCTTATTGAGGAAAGAAGAAGGGTAAAGGAAAGTGAATACATCTTTCTCTATGCAGAGCTTGAAGATCCTCCCAAGCAGTTTRTAGCTTTTATCCTTATCTTTACCAGCTTTTAGTGCCAAAAGTTCAAAGGATGTGCTAAAAGCATTAGTAAACAGCAAATAGGAGGTCTACAATTAAGCTCAGATGGCATGCTGAGAAATGAGAAATGCCACTCTTGTCATAATAATTTGAGCTAGCAGTGCCACAACAATATTTTCAGTCAACCAAAATTCAGTGGCACAGGGTCATATAGAGGCAGTTTATCGAAACCCTGCTATGAATGTTGGAATTTGACTTTAGTTGTTTTCAGTTGAATGCCACTGACTATTCATATTTTAATGTCAAAGCTGCCTTATTGGAAACTGCATCTTACTAAAACATATTGTTCATAAACCCCCTTCTCCTATCTTGTATAAATATGTTGGAACAGTAAGTCCTCCTCTTTGTGTTGGATGTTCRTACATAATAGTTTGTGTACTACAGTCATTTAACCTCAAAATTCTGAGCCTGCTCATTCAGACTAAATATTGGTCTGGTGTCATTTTGAACACTGTGTTCTGCATCTTTCTAGTTTTAGTCTTTYAAATCCTAGCTGAAATATTTTCTTCTCATTTGTGGATCTGATATGTACTTTTTCAATTCAGTGTCTGAAGCAGTTGTGGAGGCCCACCCAATCCTGTGAAAAGGTAGTTGAGAATTRAAACATGAATCCTGATGTTACAAAAAGTCTTGTCTTCTTTCTGTCTAAAGCAGTCCAGCTAAGAGTTCTGATAACATAGTACCACATATTCCATGTTAAACAAGTTACTTGGCTCTTGAGGTTGTGTGTGGTCAGTGGTGTCAGGTTTTTCTAGGTGTGGTCTGAGAGCATCAGCCTTTGTTAGTCTCGCTGGCTTGCTGCTGGCAGATGAAGTAATGRTTGTGTGTAACCTAACAAAATTACCTCCTGTGCAACAGTTACCTGGAAAATAAGTAAAATGAAGGCATCAAGACTGACTTGTATTGGATCTGAGGACTTCTCAGACACTGCATTCTATGCTGGCAGTTTTTCTACTTACGTGTGCTTCTTAGAAAACTAGGGGTACTGGAATGGCTGAAAGGTGTATTTGCTTTGTCCTCAAAAATGAATAGCCTGCTCACTTAGTGAGAGATAGAGGCTTTGTAGTGTGTCATCAGGGAGGTTGAATTCATGTTTCTACTACTCTGACCTATTTTCACAGCTGAAATACATCCTAGTTTTGTTTCTAAGAGGTTAGGTCAAAATGGAGTGTTCTGTATGAGCAGACAGCTCGAGCACTTGGGCTGTGGGCAGAGGTGTGGATTTTGATAGCTTGGCCAGCTGGSTAGTCAGCACACACAGAGCTCAGTGTTGCCTGCCTCCATCTCTGGTTGACTCAGGAGACTTACATCGTGTCAGGTTATGAAACACTTGAATCCTGTACCCATATAGTGAGGGGGATGTAATGCCTTCACARACTGAAGGAATGCAAGCGGGCATTGATGGGAAGGGTAGGATTTATTGCCTTAGGTATGGGAGGGGAGGACATCAAAAAACCCTTACAGCAGACTATTGACTCCTGGAAAACCTGTGGTAGGAGTTCTCCTGGCTTTCCTTACAAGGTGCCTTCAAGAGGGGGCTGCCTTCCCCACCCATACCCTCTGTTTTATCTTACTTTCCTGAAGTTACTGGAGTTCTCAAATCTCTGAAGATGGTGAAGGGCCTAGAATGGAAACCATATGGGAAGTGGCTGAGATTACTTGGTCTGTCCAGCTTGCAGAAGGGGAGACCTCATAGTGATCTACAGCTTCCTCAGGAAGGGAAGTKGGAGGGACTGGCACTGGCCTCTTCTCTCTGACCAGTGACAGGGCCTGTGAGGGAACAGCATGAGACCATGTCAAAGGAGGTTTAGGCTGGGTATTAACAAAAGCTTCCTCAAGCAGAGAATGACTGGGCACTGGAACAGTCTTCCCAGGGAAGTGGCACCAAGACTGCCAGAGTTTGGGCAATGCTCTCAGGCACATTGTGATTGTTGGTGTCCTGGGCATGGCCAGGAGTTGGACACATTGATCCTTGTGTGTCCCTTCCAACTCAGTATGTTTTAGGATGATTCTGTGGTTCTTAGTCTAAAGCAGCAGGTTCTTCTGCTGTGAATAACAAATAATTTCTCATTTTTATTTCTGGCATAAGGAATAGAAGTGGGTATTTGTGCAAGACTTCATTCTGCTGCTCAGTTACTGGAGAGGGAGAAGATAATTTATCTTGACCTCTTGAGTGGCACCTGTCTGCAAGCTCTTCAGACATTTGAACCAGTAAGAAGAAAAAAGAAATTTAAATTTGGATAGAGAAAAAACACCCCACAAACGACATTAGGCTATAGACAACTGACGTGTGTATATATATATATATATATATATTTGTTGTATAGGGCTTTACTTCCATCTAATGGGGGAGAGGATGGGAAGAAGACATCTTGTTCTTCATTTATAGATTATTAAGGCATGTATGGGATCCTGAATGAGATCAGTCTAATTTTAGTTGCATCCTTTGACTTTTTCTTGGGCTTATTTGACCCAGACTGCTCTTGAAAGAAATTTATTAGGCTCTTGGCAAAGCTTTGATAAGGGCTGAAAAACTTGGAACAGCTACAGTCAAGCAACTGTTAGGTTTTCTGTAGCTTGCTGAGGAGGTACCTGTTGTTGCAAGGTCGGTTAAAAACTTTGGTAACAAAATATTTGACCTAGATGAGAAYGTTAGCTGCTACTAAGCCTACACACAAACTTCTAGCGTATTTTATTGTTATTGAGTTGGCTTCATTTCCCTCAAAGACATTTGTAGTATATTGAAACACTATGAATATAATCAGAAATGAATGATTCTTCCAGCTAAGTTTTTAAAAGCYGCTATTAGTAAATAAGGGAAGAAATACCTTTTAATGTATTGAATGTAGATAGCAGTGTGCAGAATTAGTRTATAGGTTTTTAGAATTGCTAGAAACTTTTTAGAAGTAGGCTTAGTTTTGAATGTCATTCATAGCTATAAGAACTTACCATAATTAATATCATCTRTGGATCAATTTTAGATATGGGTGCATTCTTCCTTAGGCTTTTTACACTGTATAAAAGTGATGAATTAGACCAAAGTTTATATCCTTTTTTATCTATATAAAGAGTACCATGGGAGATTATTTATGTTGGGTCTGCTAGAAATCGCTACTTTGTTGTCCTGTGTGACTTATCCTATATAGCAGATGTAAGAYATTTCTGAGGTAGATTTCTTCTTGTGGGTTTTATTTCCAAGATTTCAWTTTGTTTCTTCTTTGGCAGAATGTGCTGTGTAATTTGCATTGGGATTTCCCTGCCCTCTGTATCTTGATAGTTTTGGCTGTCCATGTAGAAATTTGGGGGTGGGTGTATGAAAGTTGTGCTGATACTTGTCTGGTCTCTTTTTGAGTATTGGTGCCATGATACTAATTAAATCTAATAGTGCACTAAAGATGCTGCTGGTTTATAGCTTATTTCTGTAGTACTTCAGGTGAGGCTTAAATGGATTACACTAACTTTTCTATTCTCAATGTAACCATGCTAAAATATTTTTTTAGAATACATTTTATAAGGWTTCTTGCTTCTATTCAATTTGGCTTGAAATATTTGAATAAATATGGTAACAAATTTGAATATATCAAAATGGGAGTATAACTAATCTCATTGTAGCATGMAAACTTAATGTCTCATTCACATAAATATGTTGTGCTCCTTAATAGCAGATATTTGACTATTGAAGGTGGAAGCCGTGTGGTGGAGGATATTCATCTAAAAAAATCCATGTGTGTGGTAGATGTAGATATTAAAACTCTCACTTTTCTAGAGAWGTATGTGCTTTCTGTTGAACCATATAACTWCACTGATGTGCCGTGATTATCATAAATATCAAGCCAGTTRGTATAAAATAATAGAGTATACTTCWGTTATAAATGGTTGTTTGCTTKGCCTGTGAAACAGGTGCCTCAATAAAAAGAACAGTTCCCAATTTGTATTATTKATGTAKAATCTTTAGTGTTTGTTACTAGCTCTATGTGTTTTCTAGAGACATGATAATTATGAATTTAATACTAATGCTCTTTATTTTCTAAAAAGAGCTTTAAATACTCTGTACTTATCAGACAGCAACAAGAAGTCTCCACTGATTAGATCAAACAGGAACTCTAGATTATCTCCCCTCAGATGAAAGCAGACTGGGTATGATACAAAATCAATTATACACAGCAATCCTAGAAATGTTGCTTGTCTGATGGGGGTCAGTGTCTTATTTAGTCTTCTTTAAGTGCTTCCTGGATAGCAGCAAGTACTTCTACAGTTAGTTGGTTTCCAGTTATGAGCTGTTTGTATTGGTCAAATTCTCAAAGCATTGCAGAGGAATGAAGTCCCTATTTTAGCAGCTGGTGTGTGTTGGAATCAGCAGGAGTAAGCTGTGTAACTGGTGGATTCGATGTCTGCCCACGGGGCTGTAGTCAGCAGCCTGTGACAGTACTGGGAAAAGGAAAATGAATTTAACACACACATTGCCTCAATTTTTTTCAGATGCTGGCCAGAAGAAGACCCCAGACAAGAAAGATGGGCGACGAATGTCTTTTCAAAAACCTAGAGGGACTCTTGAATATTCTGTAAGTTACTGCTTTATTCTGAGAATGTTACTGCAAAGCAAGTGCAGGCTAAAAAGTTGCATTACAAAATATAAGCAAAACTGTAATGTGTATTGCCTTTTATGTTAGAATTCTGTGTATCTGWTAATTTAGTTTGACAGAAATTATATCAGGGAATTAGCTGGTAGTACTAATGCTGTTTTTTCCCTTTAAGTGCCTTTTGGTTTTTTTTCGTTAGAGGCTTTCCAAGCTAATCAAACTGTTGACTGGTTCACTTTTAGGAAACTAGTTAGAAACAAATATCAGTAGTTATATAATTATGTGCAAGTTCTCTTCTTTCAGCATTATTAATAAAMTGTTGCTGTCAGGGGGAAATAACAGAATAAAGTTGGAAAGAGAAGCTGTATCTTGATACTGACTTGCTGGTATTCTTCTAATAATTGCTGTAGGTCTGTGCCTTTTACTGTATAACTGTTTCTGCATCAGTATCTGAAAATGGAGCCTTTTCTGTTCTGTTCTTGAAATGACCCTCAAACTGTGCTGCAGTCAGCTTTCACGTTTGTGGTTACTAAGGGAAACAGAACTGAGGAGTATCTGCCTTGTGTTATGTACTGGAAATATAATTAAGCCTATAAATAATGCTTATAGAGTTGATGTTAAAATAGGGAAAGTCTGCCACAGTTATCTTTGAATGTTTTTGAAGCTGGACACGATAAATAAAAATGAGAACTTCTTTATGAAAAGTCTTTGCTTGACCTCTTGGTGTTCYCTTACCCCAGGAATGAGAGATATGGGGAGGACTTAACTCTGTTACATTAAGCCAAGCTGTGATAATTGCTTAAGTACTGAGAAGGCTGTGATAGTCTTTTGGAGAGAGACAGTGTGTGTGTGTAGCGGAGCAAGAAGCATTTAATTAGCACGGCTTTTACTGGAATTTAAATACAATTCTGGCCCTCTCTAAAGACTTCCTTGCAGTTGAAATTCAAAACAGAAATTCTTGCTGCTTAGGTTCTAGCAGTTGAAGAATGTTAATGTAAGTGTGACTGTTGTTGGTGTTATATTAACCCCATTTAGTCTGAAATACCTGGAAAAAACTGTCAGGTGTAATTCTGTGTTCGTGACACCATACTCAGTAAATCCGGTAATTTGGCTTTTGCACCATGTGAGCACTTTTACTTTGGTACATAACATTCCAGGCAAAGTGAAAGCAACAAGCTTTCCTTTTTCTAACTTGGTTTGTGTCAAGTTGTCATGTACTTCTGCAGGTTTYTGTGTTCCAGTAGGTGGGGTTTTAGAKCCAAAAATAGCTTTCTTAATACGTWCTCAAGTATGCATCACTTCCTTGTGAGTCAAAAAGATGATTCACAGGAATCAAAGGCTTCTTGTCATTAAACTTAGTCCACCTTCCAAAGGAGCCTGTAGCACATATGGAATATGGTTCATTCCAGCTTCACAAATACTGTGTTCTGTCAGGTCTTGCTGTAGATTTCACTCATGAAGCACTTGTGTYGCATCATGTTTGGTTAATATTGTGTGCATATATTTGAATAAAATGCAYGGCTATAAGGTTTAGGAGCTGAGCTTATGCTCACTGTAAGAGAGGCCTGGTAGCTATTGTGGTAATTTGCTACTGTTGTTATTTATTACTTTATTATATGTGAAGAGGTGCACTTGTGTCTGATTTCTGACTTAGTCCTACTTCCTGTCACAGTGATGACACACGTGTACACACACAGGTATTTATATACCTGCATGTGTTGCTTCTTTGAGAAGTAGTAGAGAATGAAGGCAGAAACCAGACTTCCCCTCACCTCCCAGCAGTGGGGGGTTTTGCCATTTTTTACATAATAATTTAACATGTTMGTTTTTCCAGTGGCTGCATGGTTTTAGGAGGGAAGGTCTTATTTGTATTCATGAAGTTAGCAGTGAGTTGGCATCTCACTTGTGCAAACTACGGGGTTTTAATATGAAGTAGACTTCACACCAGAATTTTTTTAGAAAAAAATGACTATTGGACAAATAAAAAAAATAAATTTACTCTTTAAAGTGAACAGCAGAATGCAGTTAATGTTAAGATTTTAATCTAAAATTCCCAAGGCAWGAAGGCTTGAACCTGCTGTTCTGTATGGAGCAGCAGAGGGAGAATGCCCACAGATATGGTACTGATTAATGGAAGTAAGTTCTGAACTGCCTCTAAAGGATACAGAAAAAACTGGTTCATTTTTGCTGATACTATGATACATTCTTGCATGTAGCCAGAGTGGAATAAGCCACATGCAAATGTATCAAGTCTCTGAGGGTTACCTGCACCTCGCAGAATGGCTTAAAAATAATTTGCGAGACGGCTCCTTGGGCATGTTTTGTAAAGCGAAAGGTTTAATAAACTTCTAAAATAATAAACAATAAATAACAAAATAGCAGCCAAGCACAGGTACTTACAGACATTGTACCTGCTATGACACCCCGAGAAGCTTTGTTCTCTGCCTTAAATACGGGATGGTTTAGGTGGGATTTTTGGCAAACTGCCCAATAGAAAATGGCTACATTTCTGGAAGACCGGTAAATAGACTGATCCATGCCTCTGTCTTGGCATTAAGCCAATGGGTGCAAGCAGAGCAAAGAAGCTTCTAGGGCTTTTCCTTTTAAGTCTTATGGTAACACTGAAATCTGTTTTCCTTATGTGGAAAATACCTGTTTGGTTTAAAGTTGCACTACTACAANTTCTAGGGCTTTTCCTTTTAAGTCTTATGGTAACACTGAAATCTGTTTTCCTTATGTGGAAAATACCTGTTTGGTTTAAAGTTGCACTACTACAATACTGCTTAGACAGTGAACRGATATCTTTTAATAGAGTTTATCCTTTTCTCARTGTCACTMAGCATATTRGATACAAGTTGATACTGTTTGTTATTTCAGRATTCACAGTTGCTGCTCAAGTCATWTGTTTTCCCCTTSAGCTTTTTGTGTTCTGTGTTGTACAGACASAACTGGTGCCTACAGGTGTCAGAAGAGCCAACTACAGGTGAATCATGAAGTGTGAGCAGAGTGTTGSTTACAGATCACCAGTGATTGTAACATGCTAACAGTCTTGTGACTTCAGTGAAAGCCTTCTAACTGCTCTTCCTTTTGAGGAGAAGAAAGAAATAATTGTGATTATTTACAGATAGKCTTGATTTTTGTTTAAAAAAGCATTTATAAGTGAGTAGTTGAAATGGATGGTCAGGCTTATCAGTGTTGGAGGCTCTAATGTAAGACTTCACTTTATCTCTCTGGGGATTGAAGACTGTGCTCTCCTGAAGTAGTGAATAAGTACTTAATGCACAGATTATGGTGTTCCAYGTTCTGAGAAGAGCCCAGTCTCAATTCCTGAAGCCTTTACTAGACCATAGCTTCATGACTGAGGTTACAGAAGCCTTTAGTAGCTTCATGACTGAGCTTCCAGCCTGTATGTAGAGACTGCTAAGGGTTTTCTTCTGGTGCCACTAGTTCAACTGCCATTATAATCCTTCACATGCTATTTAGAAAGCTGCACAAGAGTTTCTGGTGGTTTTTTAAAAAAAAAAATTCTTGCCTCTTCCATTTCAAACTCAAGAAGTGTGTTCTTTTTTGGCTGCCACTTTTCTTTGTGCATGCCATTGTCATARTCTTTTAACCTGTTTTGGGAAATATTGGAAATGTAGATCATAATGGTGATGTTACTTCATCTGTTGTCTTTTATTAATTATTTTTTTAAGTTGGCTTTATGATATTTACAAGGTTTGTTTTACTGATGTTGCATATTATATAAACTAGGGCTGTTAACAATTAGTTAATATAGTTATAATTGGTATTTCTAAAGGCTTGGGTGCAGTGCCAAAGTTGTSTTATTTACTTCCCTTTGTTCTCACCCTTTTTTTTTTTTAGTCTTCCCATCTGCTTAATTTTGTTAGTTTATTTTAATGCTCTTAATCTATTGTTTAATTGTTTTCTGGCTCTTGGACATCTAGTGTTGAAATAAAATAATKACTTCTGCACTCTAATTCATATGTATTTGATATTTCATTTTTAATGGAGGAATGAGTGAATTCTGACTGTTGAGATGCAATTACAGTAAAGTTCATTAAAATACCAGTAGAGAATTTGGTTTAAAATAAAGCTTTTAAATAACTTTGCCAGCTGYTGATCTGAGGGAACTGAAGGTAGTTTGAACTAGAGATAGTGGTGGCTGAAGTTCTCTGCTGTTATACACAAGCACACCTGGGGAACATGGTTGTATTCTCAATGAAGAGTTAATATTCAAATATTTATATAATGTTTTTAACATTCAGAATAGCAATTGAGTAGCTACCTCAATGTATAGAAAGTTAATTTTCTGAGAGAGAAGGAATGACCTCTTACCTTCTCTTATGGTAGTGAATTGATGGGGAAAAGTTGGGGATCCACGGTATGTGATGRCACTGTTCAAGTCTTGTTAGTTCTGTGCTTTTCTATAAATTTACTCTGTGAGATTTTGGCTGTTCAGATTCTACTTTTTAGAATGGTAGAGGGTCTGCTTGACAACTGGAAAATAGGCCTTTGAATTTAGGAAGATACTTCAGGAAGTCTCTATTATGTGAGCAGTGTCTTTGTTTTGAGAAGGTGTCTCTGCTCGTCCCTGAAGTCCCTTGTAGTATGAAAATTTGCCTGTGCAAAATTCACAGCCAAACAAAAGGAAGCTTATACTTACCATTATGTTTGTCATGAGTGAGATAAGCCCTTTAGTTGCCAAGCTATCTCACAAGATGTTTTTATTTCAGAAGGCTGTAAAGAGGGAATGCGCTCTATGAAGGGCTTAAGCTTTGTGGTTGGAAGGCTTTTAATTTGTTTTATKTCATAAGTTAGTCTAAAATCTCAATTGCTTCAATCATTAAGTGATACATAAGAATTATTTACCTAGCAGCTGACTGTTGTCCTTCRTCATTTATGTGAGAGCAAACTTAGGCAAAACTTTGAATTTCACTTTACAGTTTGTTTTAGCAAACTTTCTGTATTATGTAGAGCTTCTGATGGTGTAACCTTATTGTTTAATGATTTGATGKTTAGTTTTGTTATGGTCTGTGAAGCACATAGTACAAATCTGRTCTCATTACAGTCCTGTTCTGCTTTCTGCTTTAGTACCAGTTCAACATGGCATATGAAAATATTCTTATTTTTTTATWTATCTGTGATCATGCAGTACTGATTGACTGAAAGCTACTACAGTACAGTCTTCCATAGTGGAAATACTAATGTAGAGAGATGTTTGCTGCTTTGTTTGGCTTATTGGCTTCCTGTATRAAAAATTCTCATAAGTTTCTAATCCCATCTTAAAAAAGCTAATTGCCTTTTCTTTGGCAATGCTTATATCTTGTTAGTGCAGCTTTACAAAATTGTGGAAAAGAATTCTCTACTTACATTTAGCTGCAAATGTATCTTAGCTTATATAGCCCCAGCTTGGTGTAACTGATAAAATCTGTTTTTTCCTGGTAAGTGTTGATGAAGCTTTGTGCCATTATGCAGTAAACCTTTTGGTTGTTTGTTTCCTTGCACCATTRTTCCTAAGGCTATGAATTCTTTATTCTGAAATAGTCTTTCTGTCTGAAACTTYTTTTCCTTTTGCTYTKTTCTGGTAGCTCATTTTGAATACACATTGGGAAATGGAGGTCAGAATCTGAGCTTGAAAAAAAATCCTTTCCTTAGTTGGGAATCACTTTCTCAAAGTGCTTATGCTCCATCTGCTGTCATAGTAGTAGACCTGCTTTGCTTCAGCATTTTTGCATTTTCTCAGTGATAGATTTTGCATGAAAGTCAGGGTCTAACAGAAGCTTATTTCAATAGGAAGAGGGTGTGTTTATATTTATAGAGAGAACTCTTCAGCTTTGCTGTAGGTAAAGAGTGGAGAAAAGCAGTTGAAGAGGGGGAATGAATCATGCTGTGACCCCAGCCAGTGGTGTATTGCCCAGTGGTAACCAGCAGTGAATTTTTATACCAGAAGTTCTGGTGCAGTAGCTGAGCCTACAGCTCAAACTGTGTGACTGACACTTCTGGCCACCTGGAAGCATAGTGGGAAGGCATGTGCTTTTACATGGGGTTGCAACAGACTAAATATTTAGGGGGTAGGTATGCTTTTTGTAGTGGCTTTTTTGGTTTTTTTKGGGGGTGGGCAGTCATAAGAAATTAAGATATTAAAGTTCCTGGTAAATCTACACATGCTAAAATATGTAAGCCACTATTTGAACTAACTGCTTACAGATTTATTTTGTTTGTTTTTTGTTTTTTTCCCCAACTGATACAGGTGGAATCAAGAGATACTTTAAACAGTATTGCCTTGAAATTTGATACAACACCCAATGAACTGGTTCAATTAAATAAGCTTTTCTCCAGAGCAGTCGTTCCTGGACAGGTACTATTACACTACGTATGTTACATATCTAACAAAGTCCTCTTTTACTGTATTTTTCATTTCTASCAGAGTGCTAAAGTACTTCTCTTACTGATTTTCTTACTGGCTTTGTAAAAGAGTTTTTCCTTTYCTAGTCTATTCCTAGTGCCTATTAAATAACTGCTTAAATGGAAACATATAAGGAAGCTACCTGTGTCCCTTATTTAAGATCAGAGGACTTTTAAAACTAGATGTACTTAATGGTACAATAATAACACGTAGCTACAAGCCAAATTGTTGCTTTGCAAATATAGCAGGCTGTTTACCAACTGTAGCTCAGCAGACACGCTCAGGGTGCAGCTTACAAACAACATTCCGTGACTGCATATTACTGCCTGCACTTCTGTTTTAATAAATTGAATTATGTTTCTGTTGTGCTCTGGAAACTTGATCGTTTTACCAGCAGTATATGAGTTACCATTCACTTATTATAGGTCACTGTTGCCTTTTTTTTTTTTTTCTTCCTATTTTTGCCTTCTATTTTCACTTCCCCTTGAAAGCCAGGCCTGGACACAAGTGATAGGTCAACTGTGATATCAGCCATTGGCCATTTGAAATTTGCCCTTTGTTTGACAAAGTTTTGTGTTCATTTATGGTTGCTGCAGAGCTTTCTCTAGGTAGACKGAATGCCTACCATGGCTGAAATAATGTATTAAAATTGTGAATGCCTTCAGTTGAAAATTTTTYATACATATTCAGTGAGTCTGCTTCCTCCTTGCTCAAAKAGTAGAGTCATAGCAAGAGAAATGATTGGACACATCTTCC
This sequence comes from Alauda arvensis, assembly GCA_902810485.1. Classification (NCBI taxonomy): domain Eukaryota; kingdom Metazoa; phylum Chordata; class Aves; order Passeriformes; family Alaudidae; genus Alauda; species Alauda arvensis. The sequence continues at coordinate 270,049 of CADDXX010000704.1, forward strand.
TTGCATGCTCTTATTTCTGGCATGCTGTATACTTTTAGTGCTTTCTCTCTGAACTTCTTCTTTGGTTATTATGACTAAAAATCAAAATTATATCAATATAGCATTTAAAGACTTGAAATGCTAAAATTTCAAGTACTTTGTAAGGTATTGTTTTTTCCCTTAACTCATGCTTCTTTTAAAAGCAGTGGGAGCAGGAATGTTTTTGTGTAGCTTACTTTGAGAAAGCRTAGTAAATATACCTGAACTGGTGGGAAATCTAAGTAAGTGTGAAAGCATAACTTCTAACTACATTATATCTTCTTTATAGATTTTGTATGTTCCTGACCCAGACTACATTTCTAGTGTGGACAGCTCCCCCTCTCTAAGTCCTGTAAGTCCCCTATCACCTACATCTTCAGAAGCAGAGCTTGACAAGGCTACAGTAAATGTAGGTATACCTGTTGTCCTTAAAATTAATTTTCACTTACAAGATAAATTTTACAGATGTTATGCTTTCTTCTTAAACTGTCTTTTTGTTTTAGGGAGAAAGTATTAAACCACACTTGGAGTTTAAAGTAAAATAGCTCCTTTTTAAAAGTAAACACAAGATTTTAATCTTTGTAAATTATAGTTTTTAATGTGAAAACTGATTTGAAGGCAAATTACTTGTAGCAAAATACTGTAATCACACTCTAAAATCTTAATTAGTTACTGTTGCATTTCTGTATTTGTTACATTTCACAACTTGTTAAACATTTGTCTCTAATCTTATTGATAATTTTTGTAGAAAAGATGCATTGTCAGGAATGCTCAGGTTCCTCCTGCTTGCTGTAGAGGTGTGGGAGATGTTTCATTTTGCAAAATGAAGTTAAAAAAAKGGGGGTTTCAGTGAAGGACTAATACAGAATTAATTGTACCTGACTTTTACTCAGTAGTTCTATGTTTGTAGACTTTCAAAATGTTAAAAATGTTTAGCTATCCATGTTGTGCTGTAATTCAGGTCAAATGTAGATATTTGGGTGGGAGCTGGCTTTGTCTTTCCAGGAACACTGGTTTGCTGTCTGCAGCATTCCATAGGGGGCAGTCCAACCAGGAAGATTCAGTATTTGAGCCTGAGCTTCTCTGCAGTTTTTACAACTATGGTCTTATTTGGATGCTTCATGCATCACCACTGTTCTTTTCCTAGTTACTATCTTTTCCTCAAATGAGAAATTTTCTTGGTAGCATATTTTGATAGTACTCAATCAAGCTGTCAAACATCTATTCCAGGATTCTGTGTGCTCACAGTTGAGGAAGGTTTGATACTTAAAGCATTTACTGAATTGCTTACATGACTTGGTCCAGATGAGTTKTAAAGGTTTTGCTTTATTGCTGAACGGGTTCTCAAGCTGCATTACAAAGTCTGTAATGGCCCTTCTACTGAAAACTACTGTTTGGTTTTGCTGTGATACCTTTTCTGTCTTAGTAAGCCAGTTCTGTCTGCTGTTATTTGTGCTGAATAATTTATTTTATGTTTGATGACAAACTGAGGGTGGTGTAGCACAGTAAACAGACTTGCCTGCAAGAACGCATTCTTGTATCATGTATCTTGTATCTATATCAGTCTCAGAAAGACCTACCCATGTAACATATGTTGTGAGAAAGTTACTCAAGGGAAAAATTATCAGTTTTACCGCTGGAAATCGTAGCTTTTCCTACAGATTCCAGGCCAGAAAAATACCATATTCTTTCTTTGATCGATTATTTTGTGTATCTCTTAGCTTATAGTAAATAAGGTGATGTAGTAATGTAACCATAACTGTAATTTGCTTGAAAACTTTTTATTGACTATGTGCTCATATCAGAGATAAAATCTGGCAAGTGTTGAAAAAACAAAGWWAATGAAAATACTTAAAAACCTCTTCTGCAATAGATTRTTTCATTTAATGTATTCGGTCCAGTGCTAGYAACAATTGGAATGTTAAGTTTCATTTAACTGACACTTTATTGTTACATAACTATTTTGTGCATCTTGTTATGTGTCATGGATCATTAGAAGCAGCTCTTAAATGCTTCAGGGAAAGCCAGATTAGCAATGAGACAATATATGATAGTGTTTATTTTGTTTCTGAGGGCCTTTCAAAGTATATCTAAGGAAAGAAGAAATATTTGTCAAAAAGTCAAGGAACAGAAATCACTTGCGCTTGTCAGTGTGGTCTGTGTGCATTTGGTTTGGTTTTCAGTCTCTCCAGCAACACAAAAGGCACTCAACTTCTACGTGAGCAGTTAAGGCTGGARGGTTTTGTTCTTTATCATAACACCTGTCTTTCATGTTTTTCTTTTCTGTTTTTGCTGATTGCCATCATTATGAATGGGAGAAATACAAATATGCATTCTCTAATGCTCTCTTGATGTCTGTCTTCTTTGGCTGTTCTCTGGTTTTGACTCAAGATTTTCAGTTTAAATTTGAGCATRTTTGAAGGTAAAGATGTGTGCCTCTGCTTTTGTAATGTAAAGGAGTCTTCTCTCTGCTATGGTCAATAGAATCAGTGATTTCTAGTTAAAAATTTAATAAAAAGGCTAACAAAGATCTGAATGCCTGCTCACTCAAAAATAAACTGACACGTTTTATTCTTCTGTTTTGTCAAACATTGGAGTAGCTTACCACAGCCATGTGGCTAGATGTGGAAACCAGCATGTGGCTGATATAAGATCTGCATAACTTTGTTAAAATTGATGGGKTTTTGGTAGGTTTTTGYTTGTTTGTTTTTTTGTTTTGTTTTTTTAATTTTGCTATGCTTAAGCTAAGATTTCAGTGTGTATTTTGATAATTTTGTTGCCATCAGTGTGGAAAAATTAGCTTAGATTTTTGAAGCTTTTCTGATGCTGATGGGTTTTTGAAAGATTTCTTCATTCAGCGATCTTTTGACAGTATTTGAGAAAATCCTATATTTTTTGCTACCTATGGAGCTTAAATTTCACTTCAGAATAATAYATAAGTGACGAGAGTATCATTGTTAAATTGGAAAGTCGACCATTGTGGTGGTGTATCCCCCCTGCCCCTCCCTTTCCCAAGCCATACTGGGATCTGAGCTTGTGTCATGTGGCAATATGATGAGAAATAGCTGGCTAATTCAGAGTGGGCTTCGATATCAGCTGAGGACTTTCAGAGCCACTTGCTGAGTTATGTGTCACAAGAGTGACACTGTAGTTTTCCRTAGGAAGGCATATGTAGAAGGAGAATTTATCTCCAGGAGGTTTGTTTCCTCATTATACCTTGATGAGCTTTTTCAGCTGAATGCAGTTTAGTGTTCTGTATATTGTTTTGGTTTTTTAGTTGATCAGTAACAAAGGTTGAAAGATGCTGGCAAAGACTAAAGTAGTGCCAGAGAGATCATGAACTGAAAACAGTTATGTATAATTTTCCTAGAAATGATTGAAGGCATTTATCTTCAGTCTGTACTAGTGAACAGAACTGAACAGGAAAGCTGAAAACCAAAAGAAATATGGCAGTTCCTGTTTTCTATAGTAGTAGAAAAGTATATCTTATTAGCAACTAAAATTAGCCATTATGTATGAAATTGAAGTCTTTAGATGTGAATGAAGCTCCAGAAGAGGGTTTCTGTGCCTATAAAGTAGGCTTTGGTGAAGTCTGTCTACAGTTTGTTTATCTTTAGTTTGAAAACAAATCTTTTTTTGTTGTCTGTCCTGTCCCTGGTAGGGTTCCATGTTCACTACTTAGTTGGATACACTGGGAGACAGTGARAACTCTTTTCTGTTATCTTCCTTGAAAAGTCAGGAAGGAAATCCTCTGAAAGTTAAATCCAGACATGTGAATGACAAAGATGGTTGGAAACAGCCAGAGGGAATTTAYCAAGGATATCATACTTGACAAAACTGATTGCTTTCTGTGAGGAAATGACAGGCTCAGCAGATGAGGGAAGAGCAGTGTATGTTTCTTACCCTGACTAGAGCCAGCCCCTTGACACTGTTCCAAAGCAGTCTTGTTAAATTACTGGAAAAATGTGAGTTGAACGGGTAGATTAGAACATGGGCCAGAAAAATTGCCAGGAGCATTGTGTTCAAACTTATTCAGCATTTGCGTATGTGATTTTTTTAAAAAAGTCTTTTGTAGAGTCATAGAATAAGTTGGCTTGGAAGGGACCTTAAAGATATCCAGTCCAACCCTATCTGCCATAGGCAGGGACACCTTCCACTAGACTGGGTTACTCAGACCCCCATCCAGCCTGGCCTTGAACACTGCTGTGGTYGTGGTCAGTTTAAGATCCTTGGGAGTCCCTATTGGGGCAGTTCTTTTATAATCAGTGACCTGACTGATCAAATTGCACAGCAGAAAATCTCCAGAAGTTGGTATTGAAAAAGGCAAGTTGCTAAGTTTTTCTTCGTTTCGTTGTATTTCCTTTCAGGATTCAGATGGAGTCCAACAGAAGGAGTCAGCTGTTTCACCAGCCCATGCATGTGTTCGTCCCTCAAGAGTGGTGTCATCCACCTCCGAAGAGGAGGAAGCATTTACAGAGAAATTTCTAAAAATTAATTGCAAGTACATCACTAATGGCAAGGTACTGAAACATTCAGGTTTTACTGTTACTGTATAGGATGYAATCATAAAGCATGTTTAAAGTATAAGCATAGAGTAGACTTTAGTCAGGGATGAATAGATAAATCAACTCCCAGGCATATGTTTGTATAAAAATACTAATTTTTTACTCACTGTTTCCTTTGGATTCTCCAGGCCTCTTGTTCAGGACATGATGCAAGCARTTGATACTTGACAGACATCCCCAATGCTACACTGTTACATAATTCTTTTATGTTGAGGGCATGAGGTCTGTTTGTTCCTTATCTTAGTAACTCTCATAAGTAATTTTCTTTACTTATGGAGAAAAAAATGCCTTAAACTGTACTAGGAAATACATAGTGTGTAGCTTTCCTTCTTTTTTT